>PUQB01000224.1:126060-233560 GCA_003024785.1 Selaginella tamariscina | reverse complement strand
CTGGGCCTAGGCGGCGGGATTAATCCCGCGATTCGCGCAGGGCATTGGCGTCGGCGGGATTAATCCCGCCGCCTAGGCCCGAGTGAAGGGCCTGGGCGGCGGGATTAATCCCGTGCCCTGCTGGAATCGGGCGGGATTAATCCCGCCGCCAGGCCTCTGAAGGCCTAGGCGGCGGGATTAATCCCGCCCGATTCGCAGGGAATTGGCGTCCGGCGGGATTAATCCCGCCGCATAGGGACCGAGTGAAGGCCCTGGGCGGCGGGATTAATCCCGCCGAGCCTTCAATGCCTGTTGGAGGAATGAATCCCGCCACCCTTCCTTTTTTCTCCATTGGTGAGTCGGACCAATCCCAAACGTTTCTGTCTGAGACGTAGAAGGTTTACAACATACCAATGGAGAGAACTGGGAAGGGTGGGAAATTCATTTAACCATCCCTTACATGGTGGGCGAGATTAATCCCGCCTCCTTTCTGGAGTCACTGAAGGGGTGTGAAATAAATCCTGCCCAGTTCTCTCTGAGACGAGAAGGGTGGCAAGATTAATTCCGCACTCCCGTTCAAGGCCTCCAGAAAGGTGGCGAGATTAATCCCGCCCACTCTTTCAGGAGGCATTGAAGGGGTGGCGAGATTAATCCCGCCGCACCTTCCATGTGAATATATATGTGTATTAGTATATATAAGTTGCATATCTCATTTTATTTACTTTTATCATCTTATCATAATATTTCGAGTAAAAGCTAGGAATCTATGTAAAACTGTCCAGAGCTCACATTTGTGGTGGTTCTAAAACGAAATGTTATCTTTCTTTTGACTAGCACAAATGTGAGCTTGGACAGTTAATTACGTCTACTTCTCTCTGTGTATTATTTTTGTATATTCGGGTTTATACAAGTGTGTGTGCGTTTTTATATGATTTGTATTCATAGTGTATTATTTTGCAGAAGGACGATTTGATCAAACAAGGAGATCGAGTCATTAGTATGGAGTCGTCGTCAAATTCTGGGTAAGAATTAAAATAAAATCTGTTATACTCGGATACTTGAACTAATCATTTTTGTATTCAGATGTGGAATTGAGGTGACATTAAAGACGAGAGCAGGAGAAGAGATGGGCAGGGGGATTCTGGAATCAACTTGGCCATATTTCAAACTAAACGGGAAGCGCATTGGACAACCATGGTTGCTGTCAAACTAACCTCTGTCACATCGCATGGACAAGCAAAACAATGGAAAGTGGGTGTGCTAGTCAAGCATCCGAAAGCATGCTGTGAACCCAGATTGACGATGCTCGACACATATGCCTTGTTCCATCCAATGTCACGTTCTCGGATCCAGAGGTCGCCAGTTACAACATTAATTTCGGGTGGTTTTGTCGACTTGTGGATAATGACGTTCACGTGTTCACTAATGATGTTGACCTTGGAGTTCTTCTTCAACTCAACGAAAGCCCATCTATGGAGGGGATCCATCTGGATGTCTACTTCGAAGATCTTCAGACTCATCGAGTAGGTGTATTGTCAGGAGATATTGCTTCACAATACAGAAAATCAGCAAGTGGAGCAATCCCTCTTCACATTGAAGAAGAACACAGCGACATCATAAGGAGATTGAGAGGGTGGCTTGGTCTCAGGTTCTTTACAGATCACGTTCAATTTGCTTAGAATTTCGGGAGCTGGAAGAGTGTGCCGAGAACTAGAACAGCATCAATCGGGGATCACACATGTTGATTCGGATCAAAAGAAAATCATATCGTTTTGTCAGCTGCACCTGTGGCATCCATGCTGCAATAAGCCACAAGGAAATGATGTTGGATGATAGATTTACCTTGTAGGGTTAAGTATTGCAGCGTCAACCCAAACTTCAATTACAGGCCACTCAACCAGGAACGTGTAGCTGAGCTCATGGAGAAGATGAAGGACGACAATTCTTACACCGTTCCACATAATGCTGTTTTGTGCGCATACTACGAGAGAACAAAGGCGCTGACAAAGTGTGGATCACAACACCGGAACAAATGAGGAAGTTCAGACGGAGAATAGAAAATCTTCAAGTACTACATCATTAGTGGCCAGCACACAATAACGGCAGCCCAACGACTTCTCGACGAACACAACAAAGGAACGATGGCAACAAAACTTTCCGAGCATACCCGTGAGAAGCTGACAAAAAGATCGGCGTTTTTAGCTAAGCCGAATCTCACAATCGAGCAGTACCATAAGTTATCGGCGGAATGGGACGCTGCAGACACCAACCACTACAACAGCAAAATATGGGAGAAGTTCAAACACACGCGAGCCGTGTGGGAATCTCTTCAGCGACCACAAAGAGCTACCGCAGGGAATACACAATCTGCGGAATACCGGGTAAGCAAATGTTTGGGCGGGATTTATCTCACCGGTATATATTAATCTGTCTTTTTTCTCAGAGAGTTGAAGAAATTGTAGCAGTTGATTTTGCCCAGGTGGGCGGGAAGGAAACATCCTTTTTGATGATGTTGATTTCTTGTCCCGAGGATAGGATCTTTGCGAAATGGTTGGGGATTATGGAATCCTTTGCAAAAGGAACACTGAAGAAGAAGCAGACAAGTGAAGTGGAGCCCTCAGAGAAGTCTGCAAAGAAACCCAGTAAGACGCCGAAGGCTAAGTCTGTTCAATCTATAAAGGATGTAGACAACGATTTCAAGCTCACATGGTTGAAGCCTTTAAATGGAACAACGATGGAGGAGATGGAAGTCTTGGCTGATTTGGTGATTGATGGCAAATTACAGATTAACAACAGCAGCCCCACCTCTCCTTTTCATCTCAAGGCAATGGAGTTGAAGACGGTCAGGCACTTCAAGGAGTGGTTGGGAATACACTGCCACAAACTGGGTTGGATTTCGGCTTCAACATACGAAGAGGTCAGCAAATATTTGCATGTGACAAACGATGATATGCTTGTCGAATGGGTGAATCAATCGGAAGATCTGGGCAAGAATCTATTGCACGCCAACGCCAAAAGGAGAACATTGCGATGACGCCTTCTCTTATGGCAGTCCTTCAGCAGCGGAGAACCGAGTTGAACCTTATAAAGGAGGATGCTACGAATCACGACAAGCCCTACAGATGTTTGTTGTTGGATTCGGAGACTTTATGGGGTACCATCACTGCTTGTAGGAAACCGTTTCAATTGTTCGTGATGGATCGGCGGGTGTCAAAAAATCCTTCGACAGACAGGACACTAGAGGATTTGGTGGAGAAACTTAGCCGTGCAAGCATGTACAAAGAAGGTATTTATTATTGAATTCATACTTGCACTCTTGACTGATATCTACGTTTTCAGGTATTTATTTCTTGATTCTTGCTCATGTCACCGATACCTTTGCCTTCTCCTTTGCCAAGAGGAATAAACATCGTTGGACAGGATTTTATATGAATGATGCTGATCCAAGTGCATTGATTCGGTTGTTCACTTGGTTGTTAGGAATGCGCCAAACATTTCAAACTTCCAAATGACTGGCCAGGCATCTGTTTGCACTCCAACGGCCCTGAACCTCCATCCGATACACCGATAGGTGGAGTGACGTATTCGGCAATGTACGTTATCCAAACATCACAAGTCAAGCGGCACGGAGCATCGTCAACTTGATCAGGGGTCCTCACAGTGATGCGTGGGTTTTTGACTACTGCACTAGGGGGTCCGTCTTGAAGGAGTGTTACCTTCGGCATACATGTGTATTTGCCGTTGAAAAGGATAAGACCATGGTTGAGGACCTGAACAAGTGGATAGATAGGTTCTCAACTGACTACCCCAACGAATCCATAAAGGAGTATTTGAGAAAGTTCCCTCCAGATAAGTGCGATAGCTCTGAAGATGAATCTGGTTCAATGTCGGAGTCTGAGGACGAACTTCAATCAGATATTAGACCGGAAGTTATCTCGAGGAGTACAGAACATTTGCACACTCCATTACCCATGGAAACATCAATAGAAGATGAAGAAGATCTTGAACCATCTCACAAGCGGCTTAGACCTTCTTCGCCTCACTCAGAAGGTAATAGCGAAGAAGAATTGTTAATGAATTGTTAGAGTGACGAATAGTTGTAAATGAGTGTAACATAAGGCATTTTTGTATATTTCGTTTATATTTGTACAGAAAATAAATTCTCAAGGATTAATGAAGCTTTTAGTTCAAACATGGGTCACACATTAACAAGGTAAATAATATACCTTGATAATTTTAAGGTCAGCTAATTATCATTTTGCAGATGTAATGAAACAATTGAGAACATGGATTTTCAGCATTGGCATGAGGTAAGAGAGGGGTTTGGCGACAATTTCTTGTGCCACATGTCAGAATGACAGAGTTCATGCAGGAAATGGATAATAATGCAGCTCAAAACATCGTTACCATGGGGGCCACTTCAGTTTTTTCATCATCATTTTTATTGGCTTCAGTTCCGAAATCAATTTCTTCAGCGCATGCAATATCTGAATCTTGTAAGGATGATGTACAATTAAATGATGAAGGGATAGGCAACGAGATAGTGGCAACGGATAAATGTGAAAGGGAGCAAACAAGTGATTTGCAAAGTATTCAAGAGGCAACGCTATCTCATGTTACTCATGGCCATATTGTGTTGTTGGATGTCAATGGTGTTCTGCTTCATCGACAAAGGCCCGAGGATAGGAAAAAAGAAATCAAACAAGGAGATTTCATTCCTTGTCATGGTAAATTTCGATATGATATTATTTTTCGTCCAGGGTTGGATCGTCTCTTTCAAAAGCTTAAGGAGATGGGTGCGCTTGTGGGGATTTGGTCATGCATGCAGATTCATAACTTAACACCGCTGTTGAATTTGCTTAAGAAACATTGTAGTGTTGCAGAAGAGGTGATTCGTAAAGATTGGATTTTTGACCAGCGAATGTGTTATAAACCTCTCGAATTTCACAATATAAGAAAGGAAAGCAAGCCATACTTCTTCAAGAATGAAAGAATAATTGGGACTCATGGGGAGATCAGTCGCTTAAGGATAATGAAGAATGCACATATCTTAGTAGTAGACGACTCTCCTCAGAAGGCTATGCTCAACCAAAACATTGCTTGTATTCATCCAATCACTTTCGATCCATATTCTGATACCGATATCATGGATGAGCTAGTGAACTACTTGGATACGTGCCTCAGAAAGAAGAATCTCGAAAATTTTTGTGAGCAGTATCCACCGTATCATACATTTCCTGAAGCTTTTCTTTCTCGTGATTTTGAATTTTATAAAATGAAGGATAGCAACCGGGCGCTTTATAATATTATTCTTAAGGAACGTCATTTTTAGATGAGCCTTTATGCAGACCTGGTCTTATTACATCTTATGTATTAACAAGGATGGCAACTCCCAATTGCATTCGTGAGAGTGTTAGTGGTGGCAACAACATCAAGATATTGACCAAAATGATTTGATTAATCCGGAGAGTGATGATTTAGACAAAATGAGGAGATTTCTCTGTATGGTAGGAAGAAAGTATTTATAAAAAATTAACATGTTGATAAGAAAATGATTTCATTTGTAATTATGTTTGATAGTATTTCTTCATTATTGTAAACTATTTTTAGAATAATATGAATATTCTAAGATATTTTAGGAATATTCCTTACTAAGTAAGGTTATTGAAGGATTAATTAATTAATTAATTAATATTTAAGGCTTAATTACATATTAATTAAATGATTAATTAATTAAAACTTAAGTATTAATTAGTAATTTATTTTATATTCCCATTTTCACGTATCATGCCCACTTTAGTTACAACGTGCATGTAAGATCGAAATTCGGTTGAGGATTCCAGCCACCTTCCTTATCTAGTTGTATATGGTTGACACTTATTGAAGCAAACTGGTCTACAACCTTCACTTTGCTTTTATTGATAGGTATGTGCTATTGAGTTAGTGATGACAAGTGGGTAGCATCAGTCTGTTGCTTGGGATCAAAGCCAATCTCAGCATAAATTCTTTATCATATCCAACAATGTTCATTGTCATGTCTAGATCGCTTGCAACCATAGTAGTAAAACTGTCGAGAGGGTGGATAACTGTTAAACAAGGAATGTGCAAAACTTGGATAAGAGTCCATCTCATTTGTGTTTTAGTAAAGTCCTTTTCCAAGCCCCCAACCATGTGAAGAATTCCTAGTTTGCTTGTAACCAGTATCCTGTTGTGCACCTTGTTGTGAACCTTAGGGTTCTTGGTAGGCAGCTTGATAAACCTCTATTGAACGCTCGTGAATTGGTGGATGAGGATATTCTTCATTATCAAATTTATTCTGGTATCTACCCGCTTAGCAAATTTTACATAGTAGTCGTTTTTGCATTTGTTAGTATTGTTCATCTCTTTTCTAAAATTTGAGTGCAAGGAATCAATATATGTTTGAATCATCCGCTATCCACCATTATCTATATTTTGCTCCCTAAATCTCCAAAAATAAGCTTGTACTTAATCATTATAGACTTTGTATAGATTTGTATGGGGCCTGCCTGTTGGATGTATATGCGAGCCGAAGCAAAATGTGGATGGAATGGATATTTATGGATATTTTTCTCAAATCATCATAGAGATATTTATACAGATGAAAAGAAGGTCATGACTCTACTCTATGGATCAATGACATGGCAAACATATTAAGGGATGACAAATCATCAATCCTCAACACACCCATCAGACTTTAAGATGCCTGAGTCACGATGTCTTAAATTAAAAACTAAGGCACTACCTAGGCTAATCCCATAGACTAGCTCTAATGGTCGATTGCCTTAGCAAGTCCAGATACTGCACTGCCTCATAGCCCCTATCACTAGGGCTGAACACCCCCCTCAAAGTGGTACTGCCATTGCCTCCAAGTGGCACCTGACACACCCGTCTGTGTGCCATAAAGGTCGATTTTCAAATCTGGTGTTTGCAACATAATAGATCAAGAAGAAACTGGTTCAAGTGTGTCTTTGTGGATCTGCCTCTATGCCCTATGTGTTGAGCACCTTTGCACACTTAAGTACAATACCCTAACTGTGGATTGCTTCATGCATCTGTGACCTCTGGAGTGCTCCTCAACACTACACAACTATGTATCCTCATTCTCCTCATCGCTCTCATCACTAGCATCTTAGCCAGCGATTTCCATTCTCTTGTCCCAGGATTTAGAACCTATGTTCCGATACCATGTTGGATGTATATGCGAGCGAAAGGGAATGTGAATGGAATGGATATAATGGATATTTCTCTTAGATCATCGTAGAGACATATATATAGATGAAATGTCGTACGACCCTACGTTATGGATATGACATAGTAAACAAATTAGAAGATGACAAATCATCAATCCTCAACACTATCCCATTTAGTCATTAGTTTGTTCAAAAGCGCTTTAAGAAATGTGATTCACAGATGTAACCAGCAATCAGTCTTAGTAAATCTAAGACCAGAAATCGTTCCATATCTTCAAAAACAAAAAAAATAAAATTAAAACTAAATATTGATTAATAAAATATGAAACAGCAAACCTTTTTAATACTTTCAGCTCAAGAAATTTTGATGAAAAATAACTCAAATTTCCAAGCACTAAAATTAATAAAACAATAAAACAGAAGCATCTCCACTGCCAGCATAATTCACCTCCATTGTAAAAAAAAACAACTATAAATAACACCTAAATTGAAACACTTTATGTCACATATTTATATATTATAAAAAAAATAAAAATGACTTCAAAAAATTTCTTATTACTTATATGTATCTGTGGAACACTTATTCTTGAGTAATTAACACACACACACACACACACCCTATTATATACATATCTATTCTAGGCTGATCTAGTTCAACCACTTGTATAAAATAATTTTTGAAATACAAATATATAGAAGATGTATATGAAATGGTATCTGTCAGGATGTGCCCAACAGAATGTAAGAATTCCAAATTCGGTCTTTCAAGACTTGAGAAACCAGGAAAACCGTCCGTATGTGTGTGTGTGTGTGTGGTGTTACAGAGTCTGAAATAACACCATCCACACCTTGAAATATCAGTTCTAGTTTAATTAGAAATATTTATATATTGGAATATGAATCAGTATTGATTAAAAATTTATGTAATTTTTATCTTTTTATATTAGGTTAAGTTTAAAGAGATTAGAAGAAATAATTTTTATGTTTTAATTATAAATTATAAATCAAAAGTAAATATTATGAATCATTAGAATTTGTATACTTATACAACTTTAAAATTTTTTTTTTACTCTCAAATTTTAAATTAAAAAATTGAAATCAAAACATACTTAAAATTGTGTTGTTCTATACAATATAATACATAGTAATCTTTGAGAACTGTAACGATTCTAGTATACAAGCCCCTTTTGTATTAACTAGTAAATATTAAAACTAAGGGAAAATAAGTATTTATTATATATATACCAAATCATGTATATAAATGAAATATTAACTCTAAAGCTCTTTTAATTTATACAGGGAAAGTTTGTGAAGTAATTAAATTAATTTAATTGGGTTGTCTACTACAATCTACCCTAATCATTTTAATACAGTATAATTTGGTTTATACAGTATAGTTTAATTCATGATCAAACACTAAAATGTGATACACTATAAACTTGTTCTTTATATTATAATAATATATTTTTAATATATATAATCATTATATTTTCTTTAATGTAATTAACCGTATAATTTTATAAATTAACCTAAAATCTGAATTGAATCAGTGCCTACTCCCCGGCAAATTATTGCGGGCTTTTATTCACTGTATATGAATATTATATATATGTGTGTGTGTGTGTGTGTGTGCATACACACACACATATATATACACACACATTTATGTGTATACATGTGTGATGTGGTGCCTTTCATTGTAGACCAGATTCATGTTAAACACATGAGATGATTCCCCAACTAGGCAACACCCTTGTCAAGACAACGTTGCTTCTCGGACTCTTTGTAACCCGCAAATGCCTTGAGGGCAGCAACATAGCTAAAGATGAATGAGACGGTCCCATGCAATAACATCTTTAACAATCATCTTAACAAAACCTCCTGCGCTCGAGATATGCTCCGCATCTAATGTACATGTGCAATAATGTGGTTGTTATAGCTATGCTAGAATCAAGCCCACGGTCTTTGACTTGCCTGTGAATGGCCATCCCCTTCTTCGAACAAATCTGCTTCTCCGATTCCTTAGCTAAGCCTGAGCCTTGAGTGCAGCAACATACGTAACACGGTCTGGTTTACAGTTCATTTTAGTGAACATGTCGATAGCCATTGCATGCTCTCCATTTTCCACGTATCCCAGAATGAGAGTGGTCCAGGTACTAACAACATCCTTCCTCGGCATCCAGTCGAAAGCTTCCTTGCATGCTCCCACACTTGCTATACATATCCACCAGTTTATTCGCCATAAACTTAGCCATCCCTCTTTTTAGAAATCTTTGTTTCTCTGATTCTCTTTCCATGAGCAAGTTTCGACTGTAGCAGCAAGTTGGCTCACAGTTCATGTTTGCAAACAAGTCTACTCTCTCCATTTTCCATACAGTATTTTAAATTAGATGGTCCATTCAACTGTAGCAAATATCTCTCTCTCACGCACGCGCACGTACACACGCGAAATAAGAAGAAACGATGCTTTATTTCCTTTACAGGTTTTGTCTAGTTTATGTTAATATCAATGCTTTTCGTCTCTTCGGCCTTCTTGGGGACCGTCACATACAGCATCCCATCCTTGAACTCCGCCTCGATATTATGGATCTCTGCATTCTCGAGAATCGTATCTCTGGATTCATATATCCCTACGCTCACTTATCCCCTTCTTTTCTCTCCTCCATCATCTCACCCTTGATTGACAAAAACCCATCATCAAATACAGAAACTTTAACTTCCTCCTTGGTGAACCCGGGCAGATCAATCCTCATCATGTAGCCGTTCTCAACTTCCATAACGTCCCGTGATAGTCTTCTGCAGCCTGGACGGTTAACTGCTGGCCGAGGACGTATGGAAGCTGGCCCATCCATCTGGTTCATCATGTCCATCATCTAGCTGAATGCTCTCGGTCCTGGCATGAACGGGCCCCATAGACCTGCTTGATCACACAAGAAACAAACCATTGTACACATGTATATATACATGCAAAGGTGTGCATATGAGGATACGAACTTTTATAAGACTAAGGAGATCGCATGCCAACAACATAAATTTGAAAATTTTGACTTTACGCATCTTGTGTCTCTAGACAAGCGTATAAATATAGATATGTGTGTGTTCACTCTGCATTACAAGAATATGTATATATGTCTTACTATAAAGATTGTGTTTGATACTCACCTAGAGGTCGTCTTCCGCAGTTTTGCTGTGGAGAACATCTTGCATAGTTACTGGAGCTGCTCTTCACATTATTGTCACTCGAAGCACAGGCGGCACATGCTCTGAAGGTGGTTCTCCATAGCATTCTCACGAATTCTTGAGACGGTGTGAGAGTGTGTTTGCAATCATACCTTGCAAAGCCATTATTGTGGATTTGGATGGGAATTTTAAAATCACACAGAGAACTACTTGGAAATGCTTGATTTGTGTGATGAGTATGTGCTGCATTACATGGGTGAAGAAGCCTCTACAGTCCATGCAAGGCTTCAACATCGTTTCAGACTAGTTTCTAGAATTGTGGGCCTACAAATGACACAATGATAAACATTTAACAATGGAATATAGGCATTTATGCCCCTAGTAATTTTTGAGATTCAAAATTATTATACATATTAATCATGTATAAGATTTAACATTTTTATATTATAAATTCCATGATTAATTATATTTAAACTTGTCAATATTCGGCATAATTTGGTTTCTACAATATATGACTAAATTAATTCATGAGCAAGACTAGAATGTGATACTTAAAAATTTTATTATATTTAAAATTCAGAACAATCTTCAAAATTATTCAAAATGTACATTTTATATATATATAATAAAAGAATATACGTACATCCCATTGGCTGCTCGAGCACTTTCAGAAAATCCTCTACAGTAACACGTCCCAATCCATTTCATCTGGCTCATAAGGCATTGATTGTCATGGGCTCGTACAAGTATGTCAATCGTACAAGCAAATAAGTAGGTCTCATCTGCTGACCAACTTGAGATGCCCATTGGCGTCATCGAATTCATCTCCGTCGCTATGTCAATGAGTGTTCATATGCCCATATTGAGGCCGTGTCCATCCAGTAGAACATCTCTATACGGCATTCTGTTGAATACCGCTTTGTGAATAAGCAGCCAAGCGCAGACGGTATATTCTTGATTCAATAGATTTTCGCGCCACGTGTCGGCGTCAGTTATCCCACAAGCAAGAACTCGGGGGCGGGCCAGGGAGGGAACTATATATGGAGAGGGTTACTCCGTGATCTTCCGTTCGCGAGGCCTCTCCAAATAAAATATAAATAATATATCTATAAAATATATTAATAAAATATAAATCTAATATAATAAATTTTAACAATAAAATAAAATTAATGAATTAATATTTATATATTAAATTTAGAGTATTATGATCTAATAGTAAATCTTATTGTATAAACATGTTAACATGTATTTAAATTTATTTAGAATGCACATATATTGTTTACAAGTTTTATTTAATATTTTAATTAGCATAGAAATTAGCTTTGATTCATATTTATATTTATAAACAATGTATATAATATATAGTCTCTATTACTTATAATGCAAATACTATATATTATTAGATAATAATGTGTTGTAAGAACCCCTACAGTGTGTATATATATATATATTTTATGCTTTTGATTAGTTAATGTATTTGTGTTTAATATATCATGGATTTACTAAATATTTTAACTCTGGTTATATTTGGTTATAACAATCTTAACTTACGTTCTTGAAGGGTTTTTATGTTTCGAAATCAGAGGTGTGAGATCGTTAAGCTAATTATATAGATGCTTAAGTATTATAAATATATTAAATTCATTGTAAATTTCATAAGAGTCTAGTAAGTTATATTGAAAATTAATATTCATATTAAATAATGCATAATATATTATAAAAATAACTAATAATAGATTTAGTTGTTTCACATTATATTTTAAATTTATTCTAAATCGTGAAATAGATGTTTAATTTAAATAAATTAACAAGGATATTCAAAAGTTATAATTATAATAATAAAATATAAATATAATTACAACTATAAACATGTATTAACTAACCAAAAAACATGCATATATATTAATACTTATATTTGCATTATATTTGGAAAAAACTATTAACATAACAGAATTAGATTCACATAAGCACAAAATCAAACTGCCCTTACGTATGCATAAAGTATCTTAAATTACTAAGGTATTATTTATTATAAAATTATATAAACAATTAAATCACATATGTATGCATAAACATAATTATGTTTATGCATGTATGTGTGTGTAATGCATATACATTTAATATGTTCTAAAGGGTTCTCTCTCTCTCTCTCTCTCTCTCTCTCTCTCTCTCTCTATATATATAATATATATATATTATGTTGTGTGTGTATTCTTAAAATAAGTTAATTATAAAATTAATATTTTTATTTTTATAATTATAATTATTAATTATTTATGCATTTACAAATACATATGATATGTATATACAATATACATAATACATTACTTATCTTGTGTGTATGTGTTGGGTTAACTTGGGTATATATATGCATAATCATATAGTTTCTCTACTTCTCAATTAATAATGTTATGCATTATTCAAATGAATGTTTATATATTCTTTCGTACATAAATAATATTTAAATCAATCTTAACCATTAATGAAAAAATAATAGTAATAGATCATCTTAACCATTGATCTAAGTTTATTACTAATATTCTTTCTATTTTATTTTTTTGTATATTACTAATACTTTTTTATTTTCTTTTATATTACTAAACTCTTTCTATTATATATTTTGCCTGAATTACCTTACAACAAGCTCTTCGTGTTTCACACTCATATTGTATATATAAGTTTAAAATATACTTATATTATTGCATATATTAGTGAAATATATACTAAAGTATTAAGGCAAATTTAAGTATATGTATGTAAATTTAAAACAAGTTTTTTATATTTGTAATTAATTTGTAAATTAGCATTTTAATTTATCAAAACTCCTAATTATCGATTATTTTTCTGTATTTATAAATATGTATGTATATAATAAAACTGTTTTACTTTTTCCATTACCTGTTAAAATAAATTCATTAGTAGCTATGTTACTTAGAAATATTTATATATTTATATATATCATATACTTAATTTGTAATACACCAAAATCAACCACTTAAACACCTTAAATGAAAGATATACACACGCGCACACACACACATATAGAGAGATGAACGTAATTAATTACCGTGAACTCTCACATTAGAATGCTACTACTTACAGAGGATGAGGCCAACTGGACAATGGTCGCTGCCATGAACATGAGGAAGAATATAAGAATCCAGAACTCGATCAGTCACGCCTTGAGAAACCAGAAATAGTCCAGCCTCCAGCCTTGAAACAGATGGGTGTTATATTTGCAATGTACATAACACACACAGCTTGCATATACATTGTGTAAGGGATCCCTAACCTTTGTTTTGAGGTCTAGCATTGGATCTATAGCTCCAGTATGTGAACCCAACAGCAAGTGGATGCTGTCTTCTGAATGTATCAACGTTCAGAAAATTCTCTTGGAATGAAGTGCGTTCCTCGTTTGTAAATCCTGCATTCCTCCTATTACCCTGCATACACACACACACTGTGTGTGTGTTATAGTTACTTTTAATGTGTTATACTTACATCTGGGTCATGAATGTCTATCTCTTCGTGTGCACTGTTCAGGTCACCAGTGAGCACCACGGGCTTCTTCTTCTCGAGTTCCTGTAGGAAAAGTTTTGAATAAAGCCAAAAACAAGAACAGCATGGATATGTGGATATGTATCACACCAGCATATAACTGCTGAATGCAGGATCCCATTCTGTTGTTCTATATTCCTGTAATCATAAACTTATTAATATATATATATATATATATACATACCAATCTCTCTAGTTTCTGACCAGAGTTTGGGGACGTAAGCAGAGACTAAGTAAAATGAATCAAACTCGGCTGTAACAAGGCACCCTCTCCATCGTGATCAGATATTCCCAGACCATATGTGACAGATAGTGGTTTAATCTACACATTTTACACACGTATATTGCACGTACATAAGTCTACTGTGTATGTGTGTTTAATAAGATACCGGAACTAGCTTTGTGTGTGGGTATAAATACTTACTCGAGATATAAGTGCACAGCCAGAGTATCCAAGCTTTGAGGTGCTGCATATCCAAAAGCTGTAGGAATAATCAGCCAGAAGTGCTTCTCTAATCGCATCCACGTCCTTCTCCTGCATACATATACATATTAGTCATATAACACGCACACAGGCATACACACTTGAAGTTTAGTTTCTTGCAAGAGATAATGTCGAAATCTTCTGTTTTGCTAATCGGGCTAACAAAGATTTCCTCTTCCTCTCCCCTCTTCAGACAAGCGCGCAAGCCGTTCACATTCCATGAGATAATCTTCAGCGAGTTTAAACCAGCAACTTCGGGTCCCTTTGTAGGATCGTAAGCAACCCATTCTGGTTTAAGTTTCTTGTGTTGAAGCAGGAACCACGGTTGCAGTCGTCACTGTGGTTGTTTTTCGCTTTGTAACTCTTTTGGATGATCCTTCTTCGGTGGATGTGGTCTCTATCTTTTCTCGCTACTTCCGAAGCATCATTTTTGTTTACTTGACTACATACATGTATGTATGTGTGTGTGTCTGTTCTATTATGTTTTGTTTGATGAGGCAACACGAGAGAGACTAAGCATCTGCCATTTTGTTTACTTGACTACATACATGTATGTATGTGTGTGTGTGTCTGTTCTATTATGTTTTGTTTGATGAGGACGAGAGAGAGACTACTCACTCAAAGATTAATGTTATTTTATCTCCTCCCCTCGCTATGACGCAAGTGGATTACATGGTGTGTGTGCGTGCGTGCGTGCGTGTGTGAACTACAAGTGGTTACCCGTAGTAAACTCTGTACCAAGGAACTCAGCTAGCCGTGACAGAAGCTCCTGTTTAGTTCCTTTAGCAGACTTGGCGATCTTCCTACACAAATGAACGCTTGAATATGATTCATATATGGACACCAACCACACACACAAAAATTAAACATAATCACCCACTTCATGACACTCCTGGGTAACGTTCATTGTCTTCATTGTGTAAACCAAACAGCTCAGCCCTTACGATGGAAAGCTGTTCAATAAAATCAGCACCCAATAATTGATATTAAACTACTTAATTATCTATTATCTGCTCCTGAGCTCATAGACCTCTTTTCCTTCTCATTTAGTTATTGTCTCTGCCAATATACATATATAAAATAAACCTAATAAAATGACACAAAAAATAACCAGTGCATAAACCCGTGATGATTTGCTGGAAAATACGACTTCAACTGGAGTATGCGCAGCATTCCCACTGGTAGGGCTCCATGGCTTCAATTACCCTTTAATTTGTAAACCTACTCGTAATTAACAAATATCAACCCGCATTTTATTACTAAATGTTGTCAGTTTAATTTAAAATTATATATATAGATAGTAATAACTACATGAGTTTGCTTCAATACTGAATTTCTATATAATATTAGAGGGTAGCGGGAAAAGCCTACACCGAGATGTGGCTGCCACACGGACAAGCACGTAGTTGCAGTACCGATTACAATGTACAGAAAGTAGCATGGCGATTGCCCGGGAGGTTTTCGAAAAGATGTTCCACCGGGACGTTGGCATCTGGAACTGTCTCATCCTTGAAGATGTGCGAGATGGGGAGAGTCGAGTGGCTCTGCAAGCATGGACTGTGAACCGAATGGTTTTACATTTGCTGCTGTACTCAAGTGTTACCTGAAAAAGGATCAGAGCAAATATCATATCTGTCTGCACAAAGGGATATCCATCCACAAGCAATCCAAGGATCTTGCGGATGTAAACACGTATGTAAAGCAAATGTGGGAGCGTGCAACATGCAAAGGATATGATCCGTAAGGATGTTGTTACCTGGATCCGTCTCATTCTGCGATACGTAGAAACTGGGGAGAGTTCAGTTCAACTTCGGGAGCATGGACTGCCAGCCGGACAGTCATCCAGTTGCAGGATGATTATCAAAGATGCTTAAATTACATGGAACCATTTGATTATGGGATACGTGGAACTCTGCTGCTGTGGACTATGAACTTGACTCTTGTTGCTTTGCTCAAGGTGTGAAAGACTTCTGCTATTAAACCCTTATCACTAAAATCCTATCAAGAACATTCTGAGTATATGCTGCATTCTTTGTGCAATTATGTCCTTGCAATACAATTGGGGCTGTATGAATCAACACTTGCAGAGGCAAAGAAAGAGATGGCGCTGTTGTATGCATTTGAGTAACCCTTATCAAGTGGCCACGCTGCAGAAATCGAAAGTTCCAAGATTATTGCCTGCCTTAGGGCCTCCAGGTGCGATTCTAAATGAAAATATCATATACATTTGATATACATGTGGCCAAGATATATATACACACAGGCAGAAGGGTGTGAAATTCATAATTATTTAATGAAGAAAGTACAGCAGTTGTGTTCATTTTGTAGCTCAAAGCTGGCGTTGGAAGCCGGCCGAGCTGCATTAGATGGAGGTCTCGACGTGGTAAGCTCTGTTCATTTCTTATGTTTCAGAATTCTTTTTAAGCTGTTCTCAGCTTGAAGTAACCATGACAACACCAGGAGCCAACAAGGTGATTATACAACTGATTAGTAACCAACCTGTGATTGGAAACTTGATATACTGGCTCTTCAGGTCATTTCCAGACTTGTGGCAGAGTACCCTTCTGCACTCATCGGAGTGAGCACTCTCTCTCTCTCTCTCTCTCTCTCTCTCTCACACACACACACACACACACACACACTCCTATTTGTCAATGTAGGCTGGAACTGTCTTGTCCTCCGAACAAGCACAAATAGCCAAGGATGCTGGAGCAAAGTTTCTCTTGAGTCCTATAATTGTGAAGGTGCGTGCGTGTTTACTGTTACATATATACTAACTATATCTAACATGTAGGAACTAGTAGAGCTGCATATTACCGGCTCCGTCTTATTCATCCCCGGAGCTATGACTCCAACTGAGGTTCTCTCCGTCTTACGTAACTGCTGTGTGTGTGTGTAAAATGCGTTGACGTATTTACAAGCTGGCTCGTTAGGTATTTAATGCACATAGGCATGGAGCACAAATTGTAAAGGTAATCTAACCTGTTAGTGATGACTTTAAATACTGAACCAAATTCTCAGATTTATCCAACAGATCTTGCTGGAGGTGTCAAATACATAAGGTCTCTTAAGAAGCTGTTAGAACATATTCCTCTTATAGCTTCTCAAGGTATCACAGTGGGTAAGTACTCTCTCTCTCTCTCTCTCACACACACACACACACACACACACACAAACTAATGTCCAGGACAGAAATGGTAGAGGCTTATCTGCTATCCGGTGCCACCGCAGTGGTTTTGTCCGATGCAATATTTGATTTCAACTTCATGGTCGATTCATGCTTTTGTGAGATCAAGAAGCGAGCTTCACTACTCGCAAGTAAAATCGAGCAAATTAAAATCGTTTGTTAAAAACTTTCTACAAAAACAATATACATTTCGAATATGCCTACATTATTAAACACGCACGCACACACCCAGACACAGCATGCAAACACATGCATAATATACACGCAAATTGATTGGACACAAGGAGATCATACATTTTATTATTTATAATTTAATTATATAAAGGTATTTCTCGCAATGCATGCATGCACACAATTTATGATACACTGAAACCAAAACCGCGAGTGCTAAACTAAACCAGCGTGCTTTCCAACTATGCCATTTCCAGCTAACCCAGTGACCAGCCTCGCTAACTCCCAGTTCAAAACTTATCCTGTCCAGCCCCATTTTTACTATTATCATTAATCTATAAATTTTTTATTAAAGACAATTAGCTAATTATTATAATTATTCTTAAATTTTTAAAAATGTATCAATCCATCACCTTCATGTCATATTCCCTTGCTTTCTGCATGTTTACTCGATTTCACATTTTGGATTGATCGCGAGGGATTCGGTTTTTAACGCATACATGCATGGGTTCTGCAGCTCATTGATTTGTTATATCCTTATCCATTACTGCATGGCTAATCAGGATTAACGCGTACTAAACTCTGCATGCGTGGGTTTTCCCACGATATAAACCTCGATATTTAGTACGCCTATTCCCCTTCTTTGCCAATTCGACTCCTCTTTCTTGGTTTCTTATCATGACGCTCGTCTACACTATCCGCACTGTGGTTGGCATCAAGGTGAGTTCTCAATTTTCTTGCTGTATACAAGTGACTCGTATAATTCATGTGCAGGAAATGTTATCTCTTTTGGGCTGTTCTTGTCTCCCATGTAAGAATCTTCTCTCTCTCTCTCTCTCTCAAGTTTTCCCTTCTTTTCAGTCCCACTTTTACAAGATCTTCCGGTTGAAGAACACTGAGGAATTCTCAGGGTTCCGTATGTTTGTACGTTGCTCAACTGCCTTCTCTGGAGTCTATATGGGATGCCCTTTGTCACCCCAAATAGTCTGCTTGTTATCACCATCAATGGGATTGGAACTGCTCTGGAGACCATGTACTTACTGATTTTCTTGTTCTATGCTTCAAAGAAACCAAGAGTATGTGGTTGTGTTGTGTGTCTTCCGTTTATCTTTTATGATCGTGTTTTTCTTTTGATGTCAACAGGCCAAGGTTCTTAAGATGCTAGCTGTGGTTCTCACGTTTTTTGCGGCGGTTACTTTGCTAGTAATGACGATTACTCATGTGCACAAGACACGGCAGTTGATTGTCGGTGTTTTGTGTGTGATCATTGGCACGGCTATGTACGCATCTCCTATGTCCGTGATGGTATGGTACACAAGTAGTACACATTACGATATACATAATACGTTTTTTCTTATTTGTATTATATGCAGAAATTGGTTATCCAGACCAAGAGTGTGAAGTATATGCCTTTCCTGCTCTTCACCTATGGCATTCCTTAATGGCCTCACTTGGACTTCATATGCTTTCCTCGGAAAGATCGACCCTTTCATTGTGGTAGAGAGTGGTTTCTTCAAGGAGACCAACTTGGGTAAACCATGTTCAATATGTTGTTGTCTTGCAGGTGCCTAATGCAATTGGGGCTGCACTAGCGGCAGCTCAACTGATCTTATATGCTATCTACTCGAGGATCGAGAAGAGGAATAATGCTGCAAAGGGAGATGTTGAATTCGGAGCAAAAGGTAAACCGGCAACCAATGGGATTGGCTCCGCACAGGCTCCGGTAACGAATGGTATTGGTTCTAACATGGGACCTGTTAGAGTGGTGGTTGACGGTGACACTACTGGTGCACGTCAATGAAAGTTCGGGTTTCCGGGGGGTCAATACGGGTTATACTGATTAAGCTAGAGGGTGAGTCATTATGTGTTGGCCGTAAGAGGCGTTTTAACAGAGGCAATTATAAAAAATACCTTGAGGAGTCACTATGCATTGATTAAATAATTAGATAGGAATGTGTTTTCACTCCACTAAGTAATCATTAGTTGTTTTAGTAGAGTTTTAGCAGCCTTCAAAAGGTGACCGTTAATAATATTAGTTATAATATTTACAACATATTACATATTTACGTAGATTATATGTATGTACGTAAATCCATCTTATATGTTTAACTTTATTTGGATTATTTTACTTGAGCTGCATATAAAGTTATTACGATGGAAAATTTATATAAGTATTTAATTAATTTATTTAAAATATTAATAAAACAAAATAACTCATAAGTAATGATATTCGATTAGTCTTATTTAAGATGTTTAAAAACAAAAGGAAATTACATTTTATTATAAAACATAAATTATTTTTGTAATAATTCTAATAAACAACTTTAAACAACACTTTATACTGAATCTTGGAATCCTGGTGCCATTGCATATTTATATTAATGTATATCAGTGTCATAATGTTCATATCGACGATACACATGTAAAGAGTGTACGTATGTGTGTGTATGTTTTGGTAAACGCATTTTTGTTTGTTACAAAACTACAAACAATAAGTTGGCAAAGTGCGCACTCATTCTTTAAAAACGTGTACATGCTGTGTCCTTTTATATTGGAACCATTTAGAATCTTCAGTTTATCAAACTCCGGAACAAGCTGTTGCCACACAAAAAGACATACGGAATCCTAAAGTATCCGTCTCAAAAGTTTAGTTAAAGTCGCCAATATCCTTGTCCTTGCAATCTCCACTATGAAGAGCCACATACTAGTTGTTTTCCTCACACTGGCAACTGCTTTCTTAGTTAGCAATGGGAAAGGTACCATAGTAATCTACTGGGGAACTTATGAAGGTGAAGGCAGCCTCGCCTCAGCTTGTGATTCTGGCAATTATGGAATCGTTGTTCTGAGCTTTCTCTCCCAGTTCGGCGCCGGTAGGACTCCCCATCTAGAGCTTGCTCACTGTGATAGTGACTGTACGGCTGTGGGCCGGGATGTTCAGCACTGCCAGAGCAAAGGTGAGTTTATACACACACCACACAGAAATAACGTGTGAATCTGGTTATGCAGGCGTTAAAGTCTTTCTTTCCCTTGGAGGAGCTGATGGAGAAAGTACAGCATTTCCTCGTCTTCTGATGCGAAAGCAGTAGCAGACTATCTGTGGAACAACTATCTTGGTGGAAACGTCAATTCCAAGACGAGACCGCTAGGCAAAGCAGTTCTAGACGGCATAGACTTTGACATCGAGAGTGGGAG
This sequence comes from Selaginella tamariscina, assembly GCA_003024785.1. Taxonomy (NCBI): domain Eukaryota; kingdom Viridiplantae; phylum Streptophyta; class Lycopodiopsida; order Selaginellales; family Selaginellaceae; genus Selaginella; species Selaginella tamariscina. The sequence continues at coordinate 212,598 of PUQB01000224.1, read as the reverse complement.
CTCCAATAACTACGCCGCCTTGGCCAGAGAGATCAAGAAGAGGAACCCGAATGTTCTCCTTGGAGCAGCCCCTCAATGTCCCTTCCCAGACGACTTTGTTGGTCCTGGGGGTAAGACAGCTCTTCAGACTGGACTCTTCGACTTCGTCTGGGTGCAGTTCTACAATCCGGATTGTCATTACAACCCAGGGAAGAGTTTAGACAATGTCTTCGATGCATGGGATACATGGTCCAAGATACCGGCAAAGAAGGTTTTGTTTGGGTTGCCTGCAAGCTTGAGTGGAGCTACTGATTCACCTTCGACAAAAGACGGATATATGCCGCCGGATGTGCTTGTGGATAAGGTACTGCCGCGGATCAAGAAGTCGTCCAAGTATGGCGGTGTTATGTTGTGGTCTTATTATTATGATACTGTAAAACGCGATGGGTTGAAGCAACCCTTCAGTACCACCATCAAGAATGATGTTTGAATACATTTATGAGGATGAAAATGCCTGTATAATATACGTCCTCTTGAACATCTGAATAAACATTACATAACTAATAAACAGAAGACATATATCAATGTGTACATTAGATTTCGTGTATGCATTTGTCTGATGAGCTAATATTAATACACGCGCACACACCGTTGACGTGAATGCGCGTATACAACATTATCTAATTAATTTTATTTAGTATTAAAATGCGGGTTGATATTTGTTGATTACGAGTAGGTTTACAAATTAAAGGGTAATTGAAGCCATGGAGCCCTACCAGTGGGAATGCTGCGCATACTCCAGTTGAAGTCGTATTTTCCAGCAAATCATCACGGGGTTTATGCACTGGTTAGTTTTTGTGTCATTTTTATTAGGTTTATTTTATATATGTATATTGGCAGAGATCAATAACAATGAGAAGGAAAACGAGGTCTATGAGCTCAGGAGCAGAATCAAACCATGAAATAGATAATGTAAGTAGTTTAATATCAAGTATTGGGTGCTGATTTATTGAACAGCTTTCCATCGTAAGGGCTGAGCTGCTTGGTTTACACAATGAAGACAAGATCAAGACAATGAACATTACCCAGCTCAGGAGTGTCATGAAGTGGGTGATTATGTTTAAGTTTGTGTGTGGTGGTTGGTGTCCATATATGAATGTTCATTTGTGTAGGAAGATCGCCAAGTCTACTAAAGGAACTAAACAGGAGCTTCTGTCACGGCTAGCTGAGTTCCTTGGTACAGAATTTACTACGGGTAAGCCACTTGTAGTTCGTACACACACACTCACCCACGCACGCACGCACACCATGTAATCTACTTGCGTCATAGCTGAGGGGAGGCGATAAAATAACATTGATCTTTGAGTGAAGAGTCTCTCTCTCGTGTTGCTCATCAAACAAAACATAATAGAACAGACACACACACATACATACATGTATGTAGTCAAGTAAACAAAATGGCAGATGCTTCAGAAGTAAGATCTTACAAGCGAGAAAAGATAGAGACCACATCCACCGAAGAAGGATCATCCAAAAGAGTTACAAAGCGAAAAACAACCACAGTGACTACTGCAACCGTGGTTCACACTGGTAAACCCTGGACTCTGCTTCAACACAAGAAACTTAAACCAGAATGGGTTGCTTACGATCCTGCAAACAGACCCGAAGTTGCTGGTTTAAACTCTCTGAAGATTATCTCATGGAATGTGAACGGCTTGCGCGCTTGTCTCAAGAGGGGAGAGGAAGAGGAATCTTTGTTAGCCCGATTAGCAAAAACAGAAGATTTCGACATTATCTGCTTGCAAGAAACTAAACTTCAGGTGTGTATGCCTGTGTCCGTGTTATATGACTAATATGTATATGTATGCAGGAGAAGGACGTGGATGCGATAAGAGAAGCACTTCTGGCTGATTATTCCTACAGCTTTTGGACATGCAGCACCTCAAAGCTTGGATACTCTGGCTGTGCACTTATATCTCGAGTAAGTATGTATACCCACACACAAAGCTAGTTCCGGTATCTTATTAAACACACATACACAGTAGACTTATGTACGTGTAATATATGGTGTGTAAGTTGAAATGTGTAGATTAAACCACTATCTGTCACATATGGTCTGGGAATATCTGATCACGATGGAGAGGGTCGCCTTGTTACAGCCGAGTTTGATTCATTTTACTTAGTCTCTATGCCCCAAACTCTGGTCAGAAACTAGAGAGATGTGTGTATGTGTGTGTGTGTTGTGTATGTCTATATATATATATATTATAGTAAGCTTATGATTACAGGAATATAGAACAACAAATGGGATCCTGCATTCAGCAGTTATATGCTTGTGAGATACATATCCACATATCCATGCTGTTCTTGTTTTTGGCTTTATTCAAAACTTTTCCTACAGGAACTCGAGAGAAGAAGCCCGTGGTGCTCACTGGTGACCTGAACTGTGCACACGAAGAGATAGACATTCATGACCCAATGTAAGTATTACACATTAAAATAACACACACACACACACACACACACACTGTGTGTATGCAGGGAAATAGGAGGAATGCAGGATTTACAAACGAGGAACGTACTTCATTCCAAGAGAATTTTCTGAACAAAGGCCTTGTTGATACATTCAGAAGACAGCATCCACTTGCTGTTGGGTTCACATACTGGAGCTATAGATCCAATGCTAGACCTCAAAACAAAGGTTAGTGTTCCCATACACAATGTATATGTAAGCTGTGCGCGTGCGTTATGTACATTGCAAATATAACACCCATCTGTTTCAAGGCTGGAGGCTGGACTATTTCCTGGTTTCTCAAGGCGTGACTGATCAAGTTCTGGATTCTTATATTCTTCCTCATGTTCATGGCAGCGACCATTGTCCAGTTGGCCTCATCCTCAGTAAGTAGTAGCATTCTAATGTGAGAGTTCACGGTAATTAATTACGTTCATCTCTCTCTATATGTGTGTGTGTGTGCACGTGTTGCGTGTGTATGTATCTTTCATTTAAGGGTTTAAGTGGTTGATTTTGGCGTATTACAATTTGATTATATGATATAGATATAATTTCTCTACATATGTCTAAGTAACATACTTACTAATGAATTTATTTTAACAGGTAATGGAAAAGTAAAACACTATATATAAAGAGAAACTGTTTATTATATACATACATATTTATAAATACACAAAAATAATCGATAATTAGGAGTTTTGATAAATTAAAATGCTAATTTACAAGCGAATTATAAATATAAAAGACTTGTTCTAAATTTACGTACAAAATTTGCCTTAATATTTTAGTATATACTTCACTAATATATGCAATAATATTTTAAACTTATATATACAATATGAGTGTGAAACACGAAGAGCTTGTTGTAAGGTAATTCAGGCAAAAAATAAAATAGAAAGAGTATTAGTAGTATACTTAAAAAGAAAATAAAATAGTATTAGTATATACAAAAAATAAAATAGAAAGAATATTAGTAATAAACTTAGATCAATGGTTAAGATGATCTATATACTACTATTTTATTAATGGTTAAGATTGATTTAAATATTAGTTATGTACGAAAGAATATATAAACGTTCATTATTGAGAAATACATAACATTATTAATTGATAGGTAGAGAAACTATATGATTATGTTTATATATACCCAACACATACATATCATATGTATTTGTAAATGCATAAATAATAATAATTAATAATTATATTTATAAAATATAGTAAATTTATAATACTAATATAATAAATGCTAATTTAATTGGGCTGTAGTAATTTAAATATAATACTACATAAATAATTAATAATTATAAATATATAAACATAGGGTGTATATACATATCATATGTATTTGTAAATGCATAAATATTTAATAATTATAATTATATAAACATAGGGGTGTATATACATATCATATGTATTTGTAATTGCATAAATAATAATAATTATAATTATATAAACATAGGGGTGTATATACATATCATATGTATTTGTAAATGCATAAATATTTAATAATTATAATTATATAAACAAGACATATCATATGTATTTGTAATTGCATAATAATTAATAATTATAATTATATAAACATAGACATATCATATGTATTTGTAATTGCATAAATAATTAATAATTATAATATATAAACATAGGGGTGTATATACATATCATATGTATTTGTAAATGCATAATAATTAATAATTTTTTATGCAATTATATAAATATTATTTATGTAGTATAGAGAGAGAGAGAGAGAGAACCCTTTAGAACATATTAAATGTATATGCATTACACACACACGTACATGCGAAAACATAATTATATTCATGCATGCATATATGATTTAATTGTTTATATAATTTATTTGTATAATAATACCTTAGTAATTTAAGATACTTAGTTTGATTTTGTGCTTATGTGAATCTAATTCTATTATGTTAATACTTTTTTCCACATATAATGCAAATATTACGTATTATTTATATATATATGCAATGTGAATAAATATATGTTTTTGGTTAGTTAATACATGTTTATATTTGTAATTATATTTATATTTTATTATTAAATAATAATAACTTTTGAATATCCCTGTTAATTATTTAAATTAAACTTTAATATTTTCACGATTTAGAATAAATTTAAAATAAGTTCCGTACCAGAAGATAAGGTTAATGTGAAACAACTAAATCTATTATTAGTACTATTTTTATAATATACTCTGAAGTATATTATAAATATATTAAATTCATTATAAATTTCATAAGTGTCTAGTAGGTTATTGAAAAAATAATATTCATATTAAATAATAATAATGTACTTAACTATATGATTCGAAACAATAATATTTTATAAAAACCCTAAGTTAAAGTGAGCTATAATTAGAGATTTTAAACTATAACGGGTTCTTACAACACATTATTGTTTAATAATATAAAGTATTTGGATTATAAGTAATAGAGACTATATTATATATACATATTGTTTATAAATATAAATATGAACAATATATGTGCATAGATTTTAAATTCTAAATAAATTTAAATACATGTCAATAATAAATTTACTATTAGATCATAATATTTTAATATTTAATATATAAAATACTTATTAATTAATTTATTTTATTTTATTGTTAAAAATTTATTATATTAGATTTTATATTTATTTAATATATTTTATATTTTATGGATATATTATTTTATATTTTATTTAATCCTCTCCCAAGTATATTTGTATACCTGGGATCCGCAATTATATATAGTTCCCTCCCTGGCCCGCCCCCGAGTTCTTGCTTGTGGGATAATTGACGCCGACACGTGGCGCAAAAATTCTATTGACTCAAGAATATACTGTCTGCTGCTTATTCACAAAGCGGGTATTCAACAGAATGCCGTAGCCCAGCAATAGAGATGTTCTACTGGATGGACACGGCCTTAATATGAGCATATCAAACGGGCCAGAACACTCATTGACATAGCGACGGAGATGAATTCGATGATGCATATGCTTCCAATGGGCATCTCAGGAAGAATTTGATGCTGAAGTTGGTCAGCAGATGAGACCTACTTATTTGCTTGTACGATTGACATACTCGTACGAGCCCATGACAATCAATGTCTTATGAGCCAGATGAAATGGATTGAGAAGTGTTACTGTAGAGGATTTTGTGAAAGTGCTCGAGCAGCCAATGGGATATGTATGATGTACGTTATATTCTTATATATATATATATGAAATAACATGGTTAATTAAATTTGCTACATTTGAATGTACCATCTGATCTAAAATGCTGCATGGAAAATGGAGAGATGGAGAGAGTTCTGTGGCATTAGACTTATTTGCAGACATTAACTGTAAGCCAACTTGCTGCTATAGTCGAAACTTGCTCCGCCTTAGGTGTGGAAGAGAATCAGAGAAACAAAGATTTCTGGAAAGAGGGATGGCTAAGTTTGGGTGATTTCTGGCGAATACACTGGTGGATATGTATAGCAAGTGTGGGAGCATGCAAGGAAGCTTTCGACTGGATGCCAAGGAAGGATGTTGTTAGTACCTGGACCACTCTCATTCTGGGATACGTGGAAAATGGAGAGCATGCAATGGCTATCGACATGTTCGCTAAAATGGACTGTAAACCAGACCGTGTTACGTATGTTGCTGCACTCAAGGCTGAGGATTAGCTAAGGAATCGGAGAAGCAGATTTGTTTGAAGAAGGGGATGGCCATTCACAGGCACGTCAAAGACCGTGGGCTTGATATGACAACCACATTATTGCACATGTACAGTAGATGCGGGAACATGTCTCGAGCGCAGAAGGTTTTGTTAAGATGATTGTTAAAGATGTTATTGCATGGGACCGTCTCATTCTGGGCTACATGGAAAACGGGCAGGGTTCTGTGGCTCTAGACTTGTTTACAAGCATGGATTGTGAACCGGAATCTTTAAGCTATCTTGCTGCCCTCAAGGCATGTGCGGATGACAAAGAGTCCGAGAAGCAACGTTGTTTTGACCTAACTGGGAATCATCTCATGAATTTGGTCTACAAATGAAGGGCACCACACACACACACGTATACACATAAATGTATGTATGTGTGTGCGTGTGTGTATCTATGTATATACACATATTCATAGATACATACATACATGCATGCATACATATACATACATATATATATATATATATATATATATATATATATATATATACAGTGAATAAAAGCCCGCAATAATTTGCCGGAAAACACGTCTTCGACTTGGAGTAGGCACTGGTTCAATTCAAATTTTAGGTTAATTTATGAAATTATAGGGTTAATTACATAAGAAAAATATGATGATTATATATTAAAATTATTGAATATAAAGAACCGTTTTCTTGTATTTCGTAATTTTAAATGATTTTAGGTATGATATAAGTTTTATAAAAGCTAATTCTATAAATGTTCGATCATGAATTAAACTATACTGTAGAAACCAAATTATACTGTAGTAAATGATTAGGGTAGATTGTCAATTAAATTAATTTAATTACTTCACAATTTTCTCTGTATAAATTAAAAAGACCTTTAGAGTTAATATTGCATTTATATGCATGATTTGGTATATATAATTTTTTTCTAATACTTATTTTGCCCTTAGTTTTTAATATTTACTAATTAATACAAAGGGGGTCAAAGATTACTTATTATATTATATTGTATAATTTGTTGCTGTGATATATAATATTGTACACAGTTTTAAATATGTTTTGATTTCATTTTCTTAATTTGAAATTTGAAAGTAAAAATGAATATTTTAAAAGTTTTATATGTATACAAATTTTAATGATTCATAATTTTACTTTTGATTTATAATTTGTAATTAAAATTTACATAAAATTTATAAGTTCCTTGTTCTTCTAATCTCTTTAAACTTAACCTAATATAAACAAGATAAAAATTACATAAATTTTTAATCAATACTGATTTATATTCCAAGAATATATTCTAATTAAAGTATTCGGCTGTGGATAATGTTATTGCTCTGTAACACACACACACACATATATGCGGACGGTTTTCCTGGTTTCTCAAGTCTTGAAAGACCGAATTTGGGATTCTTACATTCTCTCAGTGGTCGTTGAACAGTTGGACTCATCCTCACAGGTACCATTCATATTCATATACATCTTCTATATATTGGTTGAACTAGATTGTTGGTGGTCACATCCAGCCTTGAACAGATCTGTATATAATAGTGTGTGTGTGTGTGTGTTAATTACTCAAAGTATACCACAGATACACACACAGGATATGTACACAACATACATATAAGTAATAAGAATTTTTTTGAAAATTATGTATCAGTTCAGCGTAAGTTCTTGCTTCTAATTTATCTCAATATCAATGCTTTTCTTCTCTTCAGCCTTCTTGGGCACAGTCACATACAGCACCCCATCCTTGAACTCCGCCTTGATATTCTCGATCTCTGCATTCTCAGGAATCATAACTCTGGATTCATATCTCCCTAAACTCCTGGCAGCCCACTTATCCCCTTCTTTTCTCTCCTCACTCATCTCACCCTTGATTAATAAAAACCCATCATCAACTACAGAGATTTTAACTTCCTCCTTGGTGAACCCGGGCAGATCGATCCTCATCATGTAGGTGTTCTCATCTTCCATAACGTCCCATGGTAATCTTCTGCAGCCTGGACGGTTAACTGCTGGCCGAGGACGCATGGAAGCTGGCCCCTCCATCATCTGGTTCATCATGTCCATTATCTGGCCGAATGTTCTTGGTCCATGAACGGGTCCCATAGACCTGTTCGATCGCGTCACGTACATGTATATGTGTATGTGTGGTATACGTGCAAACGTGTGATATAATCTTAAGATATAGACATAAACATACACGTATGTGTCACACTGTAAACTTTGGTATATGTGTGTGTTACTATACGTCACAAGACCATGTATATACTACATATACACACTTGTATATACCATAGCACATAACTACGTACTATTTGCTATAGAAAACTTGTGTTTGACACTCACCTACAGGTCTTCTCCTCCAGTTTTTCTGTGGAGAACACCTTGCAGAGTTAGTGGAGCTGCTCTCTTTGCCGACATTCACATTATTGTCACTCGAAGCACAGGCACGTGTTTTGAAGGTGGCTCTACATGGCATTCTCGCAAATTCTTGAGATGCTGCACAAGGCGGGTTGAGAATCAAGTTTGCAATCATACCTTGCAAAGCCATTGTGGATTTGGATGGGAACAGTTACAATCAAACTGAACAACTTGGAAATGTTTGATTTAAAGTTGCTTTATATACTAATGAAGAAGCCTCTAGAGACCACGCAAGGCGGTAATGTTCTGCATGTGTTTGAAGCCCTTGATGTGGAATATTCTGAACTCAACTGTCGGTTTGATGGCGGTTTTGAACTACTTCTAGAATTGTGGGCTTGTAAGTTAGAATGTTATTGATAAGTACATTCGCCGGCCTAATTTCCACCACACAAAAAATGTTGACCATTTGACAACCTTATGACATGAACAACAAACAATCAAGGATTATGCTATTATTTCCAGCAACTTTACTTTTTGGTTTCGATTAAGATATTGTACATTACAAAGATAACCGATCCAGAGAGTAACAGAGAACAATAGTAGAGCGGCTTCATTGAAACTCCATATATCCAACAGGCCTGCTGCATCCTTATCTGCATTTTGAACTACATCTTGGGTTCGCTAACTGGTACCTGAGAAACTGTTACGTGAGGTTCAACAATCTGATGCCAATAAGCTTTCCTAGACTGGAGGGGATGTTACCGTCAAGCAAGTTATTTGAACATCGAGAAGTTTCAAATTTCGAAGCACGCTCTTGTAACTAACTGAAACACCAATCTTCACCATCCCGCAAGCTGCCATAGCCAGCTTTAGCGTTAGAAATGAGTTGTAGTCACTCTCATCTGTCTTGAAACCTAGTTAAATGCTCCACTCCTGCAGGTATGTTTCCACTAAGATGGTTGTTGGAGAGGCCAAGAAGATCTAAAGAACCTAGTCTAGATATTTCCGCAAGTAAAGAAGTCAAAGATGAGTAGTCCTCGTGTGTGTTTTGTGTGTGAGAGAGAGAGATTTCATGTCCACATTTACACTGTAAAGTTCAGATCAGAAATTCATAGTGGACAATTCCATACAACATCAGTGTACGAAATTCAGAACGGACAATCGACTAGTGTATGCATGTATGTGCATACGTAAGTCCTTGAGATGGAGTACTGAGGAGGGCAAGTGAGAATTCTCTCTAGTAAATATAGCAATGCAGTTTTGGACTTGTCAATCACTTTGCCTGATGTTCTTACGAAGGAAACTATCATATGAATCATCTACCTAACTCATGCCACTGATAGTCTCTGTCAAAACAATTCCATTCGAGGAAAAACAGATGGTATTATTCCAAAATTCTTAGCCCACGTGTCGGGCTCAATTATGAGCTTGGGGGCGGACCAGGGAAGGACTATATATTGGCGGTTTTGCAGTTGGGAAACTTACGTACCTGGACGGGGTTAATCTGTTATCCGAAAGGCGGATGGCTTAGGTGAGGTCTTTCCATTGCACTCCGGCCGGGACCACTTACCAACTTCCCAAATGGAGGTGTGGACGTCAAAATTAATAACATTAAATAGAAGATTTATTTGAATGATAGATATATATGAAATATGAAATCATGACGCCCTGCATTGATAACAAGGGAAATGTTATCTATGTGTATCTACATAACGAGTAATTATCAATTTATTTAATATTTAAACACATAATTGATTTTTTAACATTTAATATATTAATTATTTTACTATTATTAGAAGTCAGCACATAAGCAAAAGAAAGCATATGTGCTAGTAAATCCATGATATATTAAACACAAATATATACATTTATTAACTAATCAAAAGCATATATATCTATAAAACATATAAATATATATAGACATTATTATTTAATAAAATATAATATTGCGTATTGTTTATAAATGTAAATTGTGAGAACCTTCAGACACAACAAGTAAATATACAAAAAGTTCGAAAATTCACATATTTTTTATTCAAGGTCAAGATAAAGAAAAAGTATATTCTAGTTATATTTGGACTATCTTATAAAGGATTTAGCACATCTCTAGTAACTTCTAAAATATACCATGGTTAACCTTTGTAATTACTTATATTATCCCCCTTGTAAGAAAAAAAAAATTCAATCATAAAACATAGCAACCAAAGGTGCTTCTCAAGACTCAATATCTTTACATGGTAAACTTGAAGGTCAACTTGACGAAGAATCTTATAAGGACCAAGCTATTTCTGTAAGAAACTTAAAGTGAGACGAAGTTTTGGAAAATGCACAAGAACAAAGTCACCAATAACAAATTGCCAATGACGAAAATTATAATCATGTTATTATTGAATTTGTGCCCAACCCAAATGTTTTACTGAGGTAACATGCAATAAAGGAAGAGCTCGATCTAAGTAAATTGCTCAACATCGAACTTCATCATACTTAAGTTTGTAAGAAGCCAAACTAACTTCTAAAGACATTTGAGGGTCTCGCTCATACAATGCTTTGAATGGAGATATGCCAATGGAACTTTAAATGCCAGTGTTATATGCAAATTTTAAGTATTTGCAAATACCAATCCAATCATTCTAAGTAGGATTTACATACTTAGAAATCAACCTTTAAAAGTCCTATTCAAACGCTCGACTAGCCCATTTTTGTGGATGAAAGGGAGATGTGAAAGATTGTTGAATTCTCATCCGTAAAGTAAGAACCTTTAAAACTTCAGTAAGAAAGGCAGTCCATTATCTGATAAAAATCATTTGGACATAAATGGTGCAAAATTACCCGAGTGAGTAGAAAATTAGCAACACTATGGGCCGTGCATCTGTAAAGCTTCAACTTCACCTAACGTGTTAAATAATCTGTTAAAACCACAACATATCGATTGCTGTAACCAAAGGTGGAAAAGGACCAATTAAATCCCATACTACAAGTTTGAATGGCCGTTTTACCTGTATAGATTTTAAAGCACCAGTTGATCGTGAGGAGTTCCTAGTCTAACACAATGAACAACTTACGTAATCAATCTAATAAAAAGAATTGTAAGCTGTCCAAAGTTATTCAATAACCAAAATGTTCACCAGAAAGTGGTGAATCATGATATGCTGCAAGATACCTAGGAACAAAAGTGGTTGGAATTGCCAAACGCATAGTGAAGTTGTAACATCTGTACCAATAAAATAAACACACCGTCATATGCGAAATTGTGCCACAAATGAAGAAAACGAGAGTTGGATGGTTGAGAAGGATTTTAGTGCCAAACGAATAGGTTGAATCCAAGCATCTGTTTCCTGAGCCCTTGAGACCTTGCAAGAGATGGAATTGTAAGATCCAATTGATTGGCCATAACTGCACAAGGAGCCCTAGAAAGAGCATCAGCATCCACCATACTATCCCCGGACGATGTTTGACCTCAAAGTCATACATTTGGAGCCGAAGTGCCCATCTGGCAGATCGTCCTTCTTTCTTCAGTAAGGCAAAAACAGCTGCATGATCACACTCCAAAAGCGTATGAGATCCATGGAGATATACATGAAGACGCTCAAAAGCCCACACTGCAGCTAAGCACTCAAGATCTGAAGCACAATAGTTGTTTCAGGGCCTTGCAATGCCCTACTCACATATGCAATGGGATGTCGAACGGACTCATCACATACCTCAGTTTGCATTAGGACTCCACCAATACCTACGGAAAGCATCCGTTCGTAATATAAAAGGACGAGAAAAATCCGGATAATGAAGCACCGGAGGGGACGTCAAATACTTTGTAGCTTACAAAAAGAATCTTCACAATCGTCAGTCCACACAAAAGGAACATCCTCATGCAACAAAGCTCGCAAAGGAGCATTGACATCAGCCAAAAGGTATAAAACGTCCTAAATATGTGACCTTACCAAGAAATCGTCGTAAAGACCGTACATCTGTTGGACGAGGAAATTTCGCCACAGCCTCCACCTTGGATGGATCCACGTAACCCCTCACGAGAAACCATGTACCCCAAATACGTAGTTTCAACTGTGCCAAAAACACACTTGGGCTTCTTCAACTTGAGCCCATACTCCCGTAAACGATCAAACACACGAGCTACTTCCTTGAGATGATCTTCCCAAGATCCCTGAGTATGAACCAGAATGTCATCCAAGTACTTTGCAACTGTCTCCAGAAACTCATCATTAAAAACTTCATCCATCATGCTGAAATGTGGCAGGAGCAGATACTAAACCAAAAGGCATAACAAGGAACTCATATAAACCAAAAGGAGTTCGGAATGCTGTTTTGGGAATGTCTTCGGGAGCCATAGGAATTTGCCAATAACCTTAGTAAACCACAACTCTTACCCAATTGATCTAACAAATCCTGTGTTTCGGCAAGGGATAGCTATCTGGTTCTGTAACAGCATTGACGGGACGGTAATCCACCGTGAACCGCTTAGATCCATCAGGTTTATCCACCAAATGGGGCTCTGATGCCCATGGACTGAAAGAACGGCGAGCCAGCTTCTTCTCCAGCAACTCTGACACACATTTTGTATAATGGCCAATTCTTTTGGAGATCGCCTTCGAACAGCAGCTTTAGAAGGTAAAGCGTCCCCTGTTCGAATGTGGTGTTGTGTTCGAACCTTAGCAGTGGGGTGATATCTGTAGAGAAAAGATCTGAATATTTCTTCAATAATTGTTGTACCTGAAACTCTCGCTGAGAAGAAGTTGGTTCAGTTGCCACATGTACATTTCCAGAGTTCCTTGACACTGAGGACACCATGCTGAAACATCTAGCTCATGCATGATGGCACTTGACAAAATTGCTCCACATCTTGAGAGGGAGTTTATCCAAAAGAAAAGGTGAATGACCTGGAAGTATTAACCCGAGGCCCAAATTGGCAACTTGCCTTACATGCATCCAACCAAGTACACCCAAGGATAATATCAAAAATCTGGTGTGAGAATACATGGAGTTGCAACTCGTCTGCATAAGTCCCAAACTGCAAAGGTACTTGAGCAAGTGTAGACGAAGCAGCTCGAGTACATCCATCGCCATACAACACATGTAAAGCTTCCTTGCTTGGCACCGTTGTCAAAGCACAACGTGTAACCACATTAGCAGAAATCGAAGAAATACTAGAACCTGTATCAATAAGAATAGTTACAGGGGTACCATGTATGAAACCTTGTAGTGTAAATGGAGATAACCCTTTATGAGGAGTTCGCGAAGCTTGAGGTGAAAAAGAAAGAAAAGATGAAGGACTAGGAGATGAAGGAAAGGTGTTGGTGCCTCGTACCAACACACCTACTCGTTTCCCTCCACAGGGAGCAAATCCACAACAGCAACCGATTGATTCTGACTGGACGCCAACCTGGATATTGGTGGTCACCAATTGGGAAACCACCGATAATGTTGATAAGTGTGACTAAGTACACCACAAGCCCAATAAGATAATCATTGTCCTTGTCCTTGACCACGATCAACACCATTAATGTGAGAAACTTCCACCTCCATAGGCACATGGACCAGCAGCATTGAAAGTTGGAGTGATGGCCTCTAGAATGGGTAATTGTACTCTGCTTCAAAATGTTGTGCAGTGAAAGCCTCTTCCAAAGTGACAGGACCCAGTGCCCGAACATAACCAACAAGATCCGATCAAAGAGTAAGCCATAACATTCTTTGCTTGACATGGTAGGATTAGCCCATCAAGAGATCACAAAATTTAATAGCAAACTGCATAACATATTCATTTGGTGCTTGCTTCAAAATATGGAGCTGTTGAAACGCATTATTAGAATCTTCTGCTTTCCCAAAGCTAATTTAAAATTCGTTTGAATGGTGAATCAGCATTGCTCATTTGTGAGTAAACCTATTGGTGGTGGACAACTATCATGCCATTAAAGAGCAACATCTAAAAAACACGTTGGAAACTCGTGAAGGCAATGCGTAGCAATCCACCCATGATATGTGGCAATATTGGTGAAATGAGCTAGCCAATTGTGAACATCTGCACCTGGAGCACTTTAAAAAGGTTGAGGCTATACACGTGGGTTTGATTAAGGAAGAGGAGCTAGAATTGGAACTTGTAAGCGTTAAAGGAGCTGCTCATGCTAGTGTGTGATGCAAATTAGTTGTTTTAAAAGTTGTCGGTCCATAAGAACCGTATGAAATGAAATAAAGAAAAAAATAAAAGAAAAGAAGATCAAACAAAAATTCTCTCTCAAACTTGCCCAACTTCTCCACAAGTGTGAAAACCCTAAGACACAACATAGTAAATATAGAAAATTCAGATATCCTTTGTATTTAAAGTCAGAATTTATATATACAAAGGAAAATATATTCTAACTATATTTGGATTATCTTATAAAGGATTTAGCCACACCATAAATATCTCTAGTAATTTTTAGAATATACCATGGTTAACCTTTGTAATTACCTTACAAAATATAATTTTTAAGTTAATTACAAATATTAAAAAAACTTGTGAAGAGTACATACATATATACATACATTTAGTATGTTTCTTTAACTAAAATTTTTAACTCTTTTATAATGTGATGTAAATTTGAAAAGTAATATATGTATGCTTCCCTAGCCTTTTAATAATGTATATTATACATGCTACAATACTTATCTTTGCTTATGGATTACTTATATAATGCAAATTATTTTGTATTGTTAAATAACGTTTATATCTTTTTATATATGCATATGTATGTGAATACATACGATTATACTTGTGTGCCCTAATTTATTAATGTATCGTGAATAAATTAAATAATTATTAATCTATTTAGAATTATATATTGGCTTTTTTACCCTAACTAGTTTAAGATTAAATATCAATTATTATATTAAAAAAGATTTAGTATATTCTAATATATTTCTGTATTTAAGAATCTACATAATGTACTTAAAAGGTTTCACACTTCTAATGTGAAACAAAAATATTTCATAAAAACACTTCAAGAAAATAAATTAAAGTTAGCTCTTAACTCATATAATTAGAGATTCTAAAATAATAATTAAGGTTGAATTACTGTTTATAAATTATAACTAGTATATTCAAAAGTTAAAATTATTAGTAAATCCATGGTATATTAAACACAAGTATACTAATCAAAAGCATATATCTTAAAAACATATAAATATATATAGTCATTATTAAACAATATATAATATTTGCATATAAGTAATAGAAGCTATACTATATACATATTGTTTACAAATATAAATATAATTTATAAGTTAATTACAAATATTAAATAAAAACTCGTGAAGAGTACATACATATTTAATATTTTAACACATGATTTATTTTTTAACATTTAATATATTAATAATTTTACTATTATTAAAGTCAATAGTGTGTAAGTCTGTGTATCTATGCATATTTGACAGCGAGTATGTATATAACAACAGCTCACTTGTTTGTTAGGTGTGTGTGTAGCATCATAAGCAAAGGTAAGTATTATATACATAGGTATTTATAATAAAAGTGATTAATTATTGAAAGTTAAAATATTAATTTCGTAGGTTAATTATAAAAAAGCTAGTAAAGAATACATGTATATTACTTTTCAAATTTACATCACATTATAAAAGAATTAAAAAATCTAATTAAAGAAACATACTAAATGTATGTATATGCATAAGCAAAAGCATATATATATATATATATATATATTTATTTTGTTTATATATTTTGTCTTATAATATACTTTAATTTATGACTTGTTAATTCATATTGGTCAAAATTGCCTTTTCCATTGAAAAAGTAATATTCAGATTGTATAATACAGATAATATTATAAAAGTAATTTCTGTATTTAGGTTCATATTCTTATAGTTTATGTATTATATATTTAAATATGCTAATAATAGATTTGTTGTTTCACATTAACCTTATCTTCTTGTCTTCTTGTATGGATATTCGTAAAATACACTTAATGTTAAATTTATTCTAAATCGGATACTTATCGATGTGTGTGTGTGTGTGTCTATATATATATATGCATGTGTAAATAAATATATATGTTTTTGGTTAGTTAATACATGTTTATATTTATTATTAAATAATTTAATTTTTAATTATCCTTGTTAATTTATTTAAATGAAACTTTAATCATTAATCTATTTTCAGTGCTTAATAATACTTGATGATTTAATATACTTTATGCAACAATACATAAGGGCAGTTCGATTTTGTGCTTATGTAGATTATTTTACTAGTTTTTTCCACATGTAATGCAGATATTTAATACGTTTTGAAGGGTTCTTCGAAAATATCTTAAATGCTCTAACGATATATATAAGTCTTTTTAATGTGTTAAAATGATAATTATTAATTATTTATGTACTTATAAATACATATGTATATATAATAGACATAATACATTTGTGCATGTGTGTATGTGTATATATACATATATATAGACACACACACTGCTTTACTTTGTAAGATATTGTAAATGTAAGATACTCTATATATGCATGTGTATATACACACGTGTAGTGACACATGGGTGGTGATTTGGCCCATGTGTCAGCACCACATGTCGCATGTATGTCACGCGGCCTCTTGTATATAAGCAGGGTTTTGAGCTGAATAAAGGATCATGTTCTACATTATTATCTATTCTTACACTAGTGGAGAAGTTAGGTATCCCTTTTCTTTTGCCTTTTTTTTTTTCCTTTTCTTTTTGTTTTAATGACGATGAATGTGAAGACGACTTCTAATATTATTGCGACTGCTTATCGATGCACAAACTAAGTTATTGGAGCACTTCGTTGAGGGTCCATCCTCTTCTTTCCCACATGAGCCTCTTACTGGGGGATCTGCTTCCGATACTCCTGTCTTCTTTGTAGGCCACAAATCCGAAAGTTCAACCCTGATCTTTTTGTGATGATTCAGGAGATGACGTATACACTGGTTTGATTATTTCTAAGTTATTGTTTGTTATCATGGTTGGAATGAGGCTCGTGTTCTCAAAGAGTTCCTTACATGTTTGGAGGGCCGATGCTTAAATGATAATGGATTGACTACGGAGATTCAAGCTAATAATAATCAGTTGATGGAATGTCATTTGACAAAAGTTGAGGACTCAAATAATACTTTTTAACAACTACATGCGATACGACAACATCCTGGTGAGTTTGTTGTACAATTCAGTATTAGGTTTGAGAATTTTTAACTCGGCATGCATATCGGCTGACTATGCAATTTAAACATGTTTGGTTCATTTGGGCTTTTCGTCCTACCACATTAGAGGATGTTTTTGCACTAGCTCAAAGATTTGAGTTGGTGTGTGGTGAGGGCCGTGGTTCCCTCAGGTTACATGCTCCTCCTATTCAACGTGTTGATCCAGTAAAGGTTGATGCTGCTACATATGTGCTAGCACAACAAGCCCTTCGTGGTTGACTCTTGCCAATGGGTCACCTCATGGCCAACCCCGTGGACCACCTCCACGAAATTCTCATGCACTTGCTCCAGTTCCTACTCGTGGTGGTCACAATCTATGGATTTGTGACATGAGGAATCGAAACAATGGGTGTCAACCCAATCAAGTTCATTGTTGAGCATGTTGGCACTTGGACATACTTGGCAGACATGTGATGTGTATCATGATTGGCATCTACACACATCCATGCTAGCAACCATATGCTTCAAACGATGTGCATGTGACGGCCATTATGTTTGATATGAGCTTCCAGATGATGAAGCCTCTCTTGCAGGTGGATCTGTTGTGGGAAACCAATAATTGTACGGGTGACGAGGGATCCTGTGCGATGGAGACTTTACCTCCATGCTTTCCGCTATGCATATCAAGGATTGCAAGTTCCATCATATCATCCAGTTTTCACATTTATTGCATAGGTGAATGATTTTTCAGTCATAGTGCTAGTGGATAAAGGACCCAATATGTCTTTAGTAAATACTTTTTGGCGCATCGATGCTCATTACCCTTAAGACGTATAGACAAGGTCTTACACATTTTATATGGTAATGGGCAGTCTTATGTAGTATCATAGTACACCACTTCGACTACATTGCTTATGGGTGACAATCGTAAGTTTTCATCTGGTCTCTTAGGGTTGTCCCTTCCCAGCTCTTAGACATTATTTTGGGATGTGATTGGTTAAAGCAGCCGAAAGATATGTGTGATTTTTCACTCTCTCCTCCAATATGCATACAACTCTCTATTCCAATCTTGGGGTGGTGTAATCAAAAGGTTCAAATACTTGATCTTGGGGTGGTGTATCCAAAAGGTTCAGATACTTGATCCATCACCTGAGTATCAAGCATATTGCATCGAACAACTTAAGCAGCAGTATACAAATTTGTTCAAATTTGATCTATCCCAAGGTGCACATGTGAAGACTTAACATTATATACCCACTAGCAATGCAAAGCTTTCAAAAGTGTTGGTTCGATGCATGTTACCAAAGAGTTATCATGCATGCGCACATCTATTACTGATATGACTAGTAAGTGGATGTGTTGTCCATCACAGAGTCCATGGGCATGCGAACTCATTTGGTTTTCAAGCTTAATGAATATCTAAGATTTGTGTGGATTATCGACCTCTTAATGATGTATCATCAACGATGTTATCATCAAAGATGTTTATTTACTTCTTAACTCTGCCAATTTATTAAATCAATTGGGTCAGAATTGATGGTTTACTAAGTTGGATTTGGCATCAAGGTACTAACATGTTCCTATGGTTAAGGAGATATTCCAAAAACAGTCTTTCGTACACCATTCAATCTTTACAAAATTTTGGTCATGCCTTTTGAATTGACTTTAACTCCTACCACCTTGCGATGAGCTTCTCTCAAATATGCCATATATCACTGTCATTTCATCAATGATGTGCTGATTCATGGGTCTGGTTCTTGGGAGGATCACATTCGTGATGTACATCAAGTTTTTGATCGATTTTTGAAAAGTAATTTGAAGTTGAAATTTAAGAAGTGTTGTTTAGTTCGACCGACACCACTTACTTGGGTTACCATATATCTCAAGAGGGTTTACATGTGAATACGTTGGACTTTTTGTACTATACAGGGACGAGGAAACTCTTAAACAGCTTGCAAACTTTATTGGATCCACATGTGCAGTACTTAGGTCGATTCATCAATCATCTAGTTGATCGAACTGCACCTCTTTGGAATTAGTTCATCTATAGGTACTTTTCAGATGGACTCACAGGTGTCAACAAGCATTTAATCAATTAAAAGAGTCCTTGACAACTCCACCACTGATTCAATACCCAGATTTTACTTGTTCATTCATTTTATAAGTGGATGCTTAGATATTAGTATTAGTGGCGTGTTGATGCAAACCGATGTTGTTTGGGGTTTTAAATGACTTTATGCTTATTTATATGAAGTGAAACACTTTTAAAGTGTAATCATGATGCTGTCACTTATTAAAGCGGAAGAATTTAGTGGGTTATGTAGCCAGATGGGCATTATGTTTCTAAGTCTATAACTTTAAGTGGTGCACAGGCCTGGGCGAACGATGGTGGATGTGCACCTCCTTGAGCACCCCTTTCCAATTCCACTTTGCCTACTCGTGTAATACTGAGATGTTTAGTTTAGTACATACTTACCATCCTAGGATGCCCAGAAACATGAGCCATGAATAAGGCAATTTACGGGATGCATTTGCAAATCCTTATTTCAAACCTCGATTTTGATAATATCATGCTTAGTTTCAACTTCAAAATGATTTATGTTGCATTTAGTTGTACCCTCTACATATGTTTGCACCTTCTTTGAGCATATCATGATTTACCTATTGTTGGAGGTCATCTTGGTCACCAACGAGTATTTAAGAAGCTCCGCCAGTCCTTTTATCGGCCCAACATGCATGCTAATGTGATCATGTATATTTAGAGCTATCCCATTTGTCAAACTTGGAATTCTATATGACTCGGGCAATGGGGGTGTTAAAATCTATCAATGTCTCTCGCCCTTTTGAGTTAGTTGTAGTGGATTTAATAATGTCACACCTAAGCCAATTAGGCAAAGGGTCAATTGGTATTTATGAGAGGGCCCCTAGTCATGATTACCCAAGTCCACTTTAGTCTTTTCCACATATCCGCAATCTTTACTTATGTGGTCAATTCACTAGGTTAGAACTATGACAAATGAGACCTTTTTCACGTTCTTCTCAAGGCAACCAATACATCATTGTTGTATTTGATTACTTAATTTGTTGAGTGGAAGTTGGTGCTTTTCTGGATGCAATTGCTATGTCAATAGCTTTGTTTCTATTTGATTATGTGGTTTTGCAACATTCTTGTTCAGAGTGAACGTTATCAGATAATGGTTATGCTTTCATTGTAAGATATTATGAGTGTTGTGTGAGTGATTAAGGGTAAAACACTCATTTGTCTTTCTATATCTGGTTTGGTAGAGCGATTAAATCGGACCTTCAAGGGTATGATTTCAAAGTATATGAACTTCAATCATACTAATTAGGATTGGTATTTAGGATACTTGAGATTTGCTTATGTAACAGGCATTCAAAGTTCGATTGGTATCTCTCCGTTGAAGGCATTGCATGGATATGATACTAAGTTGCCTAGTGAATTGAGGTTATCATCGAATTTGCCACATGCTGAGGATGCAAAGATGTGGGCTCGACATTACATGATATCTTACCTTTTTGTGTAGAGTTTGCTAAACATCTCGATCGAGCTCAAATAGGA
Source organism: Selaginella tamariscina (assembly GCA_003024785.1). Taxonomy (NCBI): domain Eukaryota; kingdom Viridiplantae; phylum Streptophyta; class Lycopodiopsida; order Selaginellales; family Selaginellaceae; genus Selaginella; species Selaginella tamariscina. The sequence continues at coordinate 191,312 of PUQB01000224.1, read as the reverse complement.
CAACAATCTTCTTACAATGCACAACATCAAATTCCATCAAATTATATCAAAGGTGACTTGGTATTGGTACTTTTTCTCAAGTTGATTGCGCATGTGTTTGCAATGGTTTGTTACATAAGTGGCTTGGTCCCTACCGAGTCTCCAAAAGATTGTTCCTCATGTGTATCAAGTACAATTAGTAGGCTCTATGAGGTAGAGATAGTTCAAGTAGTTCGAATGAAATGGTTTGTCATTCGAGACTCGTTAGTACAGTCGATCATACCTTAGATGAGCCAGCTTACACAAATCTAGGACCATCAAATCCAACACTATCTACACAGCTGAGGAGGGGAGGATAATGTAAGATACTAAATGCATGTTGTAACTAAAATGGGCATGGCTATAGTCCCATTTCCTAATAATTAGCAATTTTAGCTATTTAATTAGCATTTTCTAATATTAAAGGAATATTCTTTAGAATATATGTTTGAAACAGAATATTCTATTTTTATTCGACCCTTTAATAAATTATAGCATTCATTGAACAAAAATTAATAACATTATAAAAGTAGAAGGTATTAAATTATATAATATATTATATTTAAGATTCCTAATATAAAATTAAGGAAGAGCATAAGAGGTACATTATATAAATATTGATGTTGTTATTAAAATATTAATATTTAAATATAACATTATTAAAAATTTGTAGTAGTAATATATATATATATAAAATCCTATAATAATATAGTCAATCTTCCATATCTTTTTTAAATTTATATAGTTAAGTAAACAATTTGGTACTATTATTAAAGAGTTTATAATAATTATGAATATTAAATATAGATATTTTATAATTTTGTAATTGCTTTAAGCTTCAGAAAACATACATTCCCTTGCAGTTTTGTTAATCGTGACTTTATCAACGCTTCTTGACATCCACCCATATCGAATGGATTTAACATTTATAAAACATGCTGGGTCTTTTTGATTGGGAGACCATGTTTTCTCTAGGCATCCATTATATCTTTCGCTCTCCTTCTCGTGTCGCCTTTTTTTGGTTTGAACCATGCAACCTTAACTAATTTTTTTTGTGATTACTTCAGGTGTGTCGATAATTTGACCCATCCAAATAGGCTGATTATATGACATCTGGAGTAATGAGAACCATCATTAGTTTTTGAAGATCCTTGCAGCAATCAAAGTATGCTTTAGGTTTTTGGTTCCTTTGTCCAACAAAGTGTGGGGTTTGCACTTCCACATCACTACTGGCTTCTATGTCGTCTGTGCTCAGTGATGTCATTTCAATCTCCTCTCGCCACCTTGTTTTAGGCCAAAAAGGGTGTTGCAATTCTGTACTTGTGACAGTAGGCCCTTCCAACTCTCGAACCAGTCTCCCAATAGTTGACCACATGCTTATATAGTTCTGAGTAACCAGTTGCCTTATCAGAATTCTTTGGCATCGATTTTTGAACCCATGCCACATATTTTTTGATGCCATCAATAATAACCTCTTGTTCCTTGAGCTGGGCACTCAATGGAATAGGGTCTGGTTGTCCTTCTGGGAGAAGTGGCTTTCCATTCTCCACTTTTGAAGAGCATTAAGCCCTCTTTCGGTAACCACTCCTGCTCTGATGGCCGTAACTTGTACTGCATAATAGGTATACCATCTCGTATGGAGAAAAAGAATTGTAGCGGCACAACTATCACTCCCTTCTTTTATATACTCCTTGAGAAATTTTTTGAAGTCTGGCACCTCAGTCACAAGCAAAGCACAACTTTTTTTGGAGATGCAATTTTCAAAAAGATTCATCATATGCGGTAAGGTAAGTGCACTTGTCCTTTTTGTAGAGTTGAGACCTTGCTGAAGAATGCATCAATATCTTCATGAGTGTGACCAACCATAAGGAAACTGAGCGTGATTGTCTTAACTAAAATGGTTTACCTATTTTCGTTCTCACTTGCACAATTATCCATTTGTAAAAGCAAATGACGAGGAAGCTTATTTGATGTTGAGGACATGTACACTATTTGAGCTAGATCCCTCCACTGAACCAGAACTCTCAACAAGGCCATCTGTTTTTTGTGCAGGCTGCTGACAATGCCTCTCATATTCCCAAGTAGCCTCAAGTGTAGACGTGTTTATGAGAGCATTATGTAAAGGTTGAAGGTGTTGTTTCTTCACTTTGAGATCACTGATAGGACTTATTTATGAGTGGGCTTTAAGGTTCTGAAACACATGGCTAATGACCCAATAGTGAAATTGGAGTCACTAGACCAATGTGGAAGTGAAAAGTGTCCATATGACTCACAACCGTGTCCATGTGTTAGCACACATGTCAATGAAATCGGAAGTTTCATGACATTTCCAAGGCACTTTAGTGTTGCAACGAGCTTTGGAATGTTGGTCTTTGAATAATCCATTTGTCATGGATCAAGCATAGGTATTTTGATGGGCGTGACACAGAAAATATGCGATGTGCATAATACTGAGACCGGCAAGTTTGTTGTGCAATCATGTGGGTCTCCATCTTCTTTTGAATGGCAGTGATCTCCACTAAGGTTTTTGCACAAGCCTCTGCAGCCTTCAATGATGTACAAGTGTCACACTTGGAAAAGCTAGAGTGTTTTGCAATCTCCACATCCTTAAATTGCTTCCACAAAAGCCTTGAGTACTATGATAACCTGTGTCCGAGGCCATTCCATTAATACACCCAGTTAGTGCAGCATATACAAACTCATGCCTTTGCTTTTGGGTGAGCATACGAAAGACATGTCTATATTGGGTAATTTCATTTCGGTCTGCCATCTGACAACACTTCTTCTGTAGCAGTCAATCGTCGCAATGCTCGTAACACTTTCGGAAGATGTAGGATCCATCTTGACCTTCTTACCAAAACTTGCAGGGGAAGATCTGCAACCCATGAATCGCCTTTTTTCTTACAATAGGACTAATGCAAGGAAACCTCTTCAAATATGGGTTGCCTTCCAGGTTGTTATATTAAAATCCAACCCAGAATAGTTGAACCATCTTGCTGTCTTAATTCAGATGTTTGCCACCTCACGAGGGATCCAGGATGCAATGTGCCATTAGGTGAAACCTTTGTCACAACTACATCCACGAAGTCAGCCCCTAGTTTCTCTTATGACACCGCTTCCATTGGATTTATAGTTTGATGATGCCTCTCCCAACTTTGATCTCATAAAGAAAGAGAATCACTTCATCCATCATAGCAAGCAAGCCATCATCTAGTGAACTTGTACTATTATTTTTTGACTCTGCATATTCTGTGTCAGCCTTGACTTCATCCAAATTCCACAATACAAGAAACCCTCCTCAAATTCTATTCCTGGAACCTCAACATGCTTACAAATGGTGTTTACCCATACGTACACACAAGATTCTTGGGCAATATTGTGACATGATGCATTATTATCTCAAACTTCCACAATTCCAGTGCCAACTATCTTTTTTCCAAAGAAGATATACTTTATCTCCAGTATTAAACATATTGTCCTACACATAAATAATTGTGTTATTTATGAAATCTTTTTATACAATATTTCTAAGAAATCTAAATTGCAGGTGCTTAATAATATGCATGTGCAATAATACATAATTATGTAAAGAAATAATATCTCATGCATGATAATATAATTGATGGGCGGATTAATCCCGCCCACGACTCCCTCCGACGAGGAACGATTGGCGGGATTAATCCCGCTGCTGACTCTTTCTCGTTGGAGAGAGGCGGCAGAATTAATCCTACCATCGACTCCCTCTGATGGGAAAGAGCCAGCGGGATTAATTCCTTTGCCACTCTTTTCCACGAGGAAGAGTTGGCAGGATTAATCCCGCTGCGAACTCTACCCCTTCAGAGAGATGCGACAGGATTAATCCTACTATGGCTCTTCCCCTTCGGAGAGAGCAGCGAGATTAATCCTGCCGCCGACTCCCTCCGGCGAGGATCTGTCAGCGGGATTAATCCTGTCGCGATCTTCCTCGTCAAAGAGAGGTGGCGGGATTAATCCCGCTGCAACTCCCTCCGACAAGGAAGAGGCAGTGGGATTAATCCCGTTGCCCACTCCCTCCTACAAGGAAGAGTCAACGGGATTAATCCCACCCACAACTCTCATTGACGGGTGGCGAGATTAATCCCACCCATAACTCTCTTCGAAGCTATGATTTCATAGAGATCTCGAGGGGTGGCGGGATTAATTCCACCAATGCTTTTCTGCGTCCGAAACTACTTGGCGAGATAAATCCTGCCCACAAATCTTTAAAACAGGGAAGGTGGTGAGATTAATCCCGCCACTCCTTTGCCTTCTAGAATGGTTGGCGGGATTAATCCCATCGACAACTCTTTTTAATAAATTAGTAACTCTTCATCAATTGAGAAAGTTATAGCGGGATTAATCCTCGCTCTTTTTTAGAGACGGAGAAGCATTGCCCAGATTAATTCTGCCATGGTTATCAAAAAGCTGGTGGCGGAATTAATCCCGCCACTTTATAAAAGGCGAAAAAGAAATGGCGGATTAATCCTGCCCCCTGGCTAACTGAGAATATTAAGTAAAAGGATGTTTAAAGGATAAATCCCTAACGGAATATAATGTAATCCTAATGCATTCCTAAACCCCTAAATTCTAATTTTAAGAGAATGTAATAGAGTGAATTTATAAGTATTTTTAAATTTATTTATATGTAAATACAATGAAGGCGCCATGCTTTCCTATAAACAATAACACCCAATTTAATGTTTCCTAAGCTGATCACTATCAAGAAAAAAGAAAATCTGAAAAGTGAAAAATACAAAAAAAAAACCCTTGCCAAAAAAACAGATCTGAATTTGAGTGGAAATTAAATGCATTTTCAAATTTACATGTAGATGACAATACTTATGTCACAAATTCAAAATTTTTGAAAATAAAATAAAATAAAATTTAAAATGACATAAATAACCGACACTCTAACATATATACTCTCCAATTAATGAGTGTATTTAAAATTACATTTAATGTGATTCAAGTGATTCAAGCTGTTTATATTATGAAATTTTAGTAATTATTCTACATTCTTAATATTCAGTAATATTATTAAGTTTATATTATATATATATATACTTATAAAAAATTGATATATTATTATGTATCATTTAAAATATATTCATAGTGTGTTTATTAATATTCTTAATTACTTGAGTAATTAATTTACATTTCCTTATATTAATGGGATATTCTTTATTATTTTCTTAATATTCTAAGAATATTCCAATATTAAATGATTATCATAATTAAATTAGTCTTATTCTTAATTATTTCAGTAATTATTCTACATTTGTATATATTAATGGGATTTTCTCAATTAATTTCTTATTATTTCAAGAATATTCCTATGTTAAACCTTATTATCAATATTAAATTAATATATATTATTAAAACTATATATGACTATATATTAGATAAAATGATTATTATTATGTATAATTTAAAATATGTTCATAGTGTGTATATTAATATCATTTTCTTAATTACTTGAGTAATTAATCTATATTTCTTTATATTAATGGATATTCTTTATTATTTTCTTATTATTCCAAGAATATTTCAATATTAAACATGATTATCATAATTAATTTAGTTAATTATTTCAGTACTTGATCTACATTTGTATATATTAATGGGATTTTCTCAATTAATTTCTTATTATTTCAAGAATATTCCAATGTTAAACCTTATTATCAATATTAAATTAATATATATTATTAAAACTATATATGGCTATATATTAGATAAAATCATATATTATTATGTATAATTTAAAATATGTTCATAGTGTGTTATTAATATTATTTTCTTAATTATTCGATGTTTCTTTGCACACATATATAAACACAATATAAATTTATATATACACGTGCACATATTAGAAGCACTTACAAAGACACATATGTACACACATGCATAAGCAATGATGGATCACGATATAAATAAAGCATTTAGCTTTGTATTTATGATATAGAGTTTAAAACCAAAACCAAATATTTATAGTTATACACACACTCTACATTGGGACTTACATATGTTTAGTGTTTAGAGTAAATAATTAGAAGCATGTTTAGTTTATATTAGTATAAAGATTTAATACTAAATATATATATGTATCATATAAAATTTAATAATAAAATACTTGCATTGGGTTTAAACCTTAAACCAAACTGGAGAGATATGTTGCTTCTTTATTGAAAACATCATGTTCAACGCATGTATGATCCATATGTACTTAATCTGTGTGTATACACGTGTGTATGTATATATGTGTACTAATATATGCAATGTGTATGATTTTAATTTGTTAACACTCTCTCTCTTCTCTCATACATACACATGCATGATCCATAATATATTGTCTCTCTTCTCTCATACATACACACCATGCATGATCCATAATATATACCGATGTTACATGTACTATGTATGTATGTCTTTGTATATTATGTGTATGTATATATGTTTACTAATATATGCAATGTGTACAAAATTAATTTTTTAACACTCTCTCTTCCCTCATGCATATACCCATGCATGATCCATAATATGTACTGATGTGACAATATTATACATTATGTATGTATGTCTATGTGTATATTATATGTGTGTATATATATATTGCTACACGTGAAAATTTAACACTCTCATAAACACACATATGTTAAACCCTTGCATGATTTATATTTTGAATTATAATAAAATCTATTATACTCAGATATGTGCTTGAAGAACTAATCATTTTTGTATTCAGATGTAGAATTGAGTGACATTGAAGACAAGAGGAGGAGATGAGATGGGCAGGGGGATTCTAAATCAACTTGGCCATATTTCAAAATAAATGGGAAGCGCATTGGAGCAACTATGGTTGCTGTTAAACTAACCTTTGTCACATCGCGTGGACAAGCAAAATAATGGAAAGTAAATTTACTAGTCAAGCACCTGAAAGCAAGCTGCGAACCCAGATTGGACGATGCTCGACACATATACCTTGTTCCATCCAATGTGACGTTCTCGGATCTAGAAATCGCTAGTTACGACAATAATCTCGGGTGGTTTTGTTGACTTGTATATAATGACATTCACGTTTCATGATTTGACCCGTGGAGTTCTTCTTCAACTCAATGAAAGCCCATCTATGGAGGGGATCCAATTAGATCTCACTTCGAAGATTTCCATAATCATCGAGTAGGTGTATTCTAAATAGATATTGCTTCACAATACAGAACATCCACAAGTGGAGTAATCGTCCCTCTTCTTATTGAAGAAGAATATAACGACATCATTAGGAGATTGAGAGGGTGGCTCGATCCCAGGTTCTTTATAGATCACGTTCAATTTGTTTAGGAATCTTTGGAGCTGGAAGAGTGTGTCAAAAACATTAGAACAGCTGCAATCGGGATCACACATGTTGATTCGGATCGCAAAAGAAAATCATTTGTCGTTTTGTCAGCTGCACTTGTGGCATCTCATGCTGCAATAAATCACAAGAAAATAATGTTGGATGATATGATTTACGAGTGTAGGGTTAAGTATTGAAGCGTCAACCCAAACTTCAATTACAGGTCACTCAACCATGAATGTGTAGCTGAGCTCATGGAGAAGATGAAGGACGACAATTCTTACACCGTTCCACATAATGCTATTTTGTGCCCATACTATGAAAGAAAGGAAGGCACTGAGAAAGGGTGGGTTGACAACATCAGAACAAATCACGAAGATTCAAACGGAGAATAAAAAATCAATCAAGTACTACATTATTAATGGCCAACACACAATAACGACAACCCAAACGACTTCTCGATGAACACAATAAAGGAATGATATACCGTGAGAAGCTGATAAAAGATTGGCATTTAGCTAAGCCGAATCTCACAATCGAGCAGTACCATAAGTTATTGCGGAATGGGACGCTGGTGACACCAACCACTACAACAATAGAATATGGAGAAGTTCAAACACACGCAATCTATGTGGGAAACTCTGAGCGACCACAAAGAGCTACTGCAGGGAAAGAACAATGTGCGACTACCAGGTAAGTAAATTGCCTTGGCAGGATTTATCTCGCTAGTATATTAATCTGTCTCTTTTTTTCTCAGAGAGTTGAAGATATTACAGCAGTTGATTTTGCCCATGGGCGGGAAGGAAACATCCTTTTTGATGATGTTGATTTTTTGCCCTGAGAATAAGATCTTTGTCAAATGGTTGGGGATTATGGAATCCTTTACAAAAGGAACACTAAAGAAGAAGCAGACAAGTGAAGAGAGCCTTCAGATAAGTCTGTAAAGAAACCTAGTAAGATGTCGAAGGCTAAGTCTGTTCAATTTATAAAGGATGTAAACAACGATATCAAGCTCACATGGTTTGAAGCCTTTTTAAATGGAACAACGATGGAGGACATGAAAGTCTTAACTGATTGGTGATTGATGGCAAACTACAGATTAACAACAGTAACCCCACCTCTCCTTTTCATGTCAAAGCAATGGAGTTGAAGAACGGCGTGCGTGGGCGTGCAACGTCCTATATATATAAGGTGCGTGCGTGGGCGTGCAACGTCCTATATATATAATAGGTATATGTTTTTCCCTTGTTAGTATAGGGCACCAGTCATGGATAATCTGCACCCAAACCTCAAGGCGCATATCTTCAAACGATTGTATGGCAATATCTACAGTCTTCCTGCGGTCAAGGCAGTATGCAAGGATTGGAGAGAGAGCTCCATGTGGGTGGATATGTTCAGATGGGACGCACATAAAGTGCAGTATTACATATGCAAGCTGCACCGTGCTTTTCTATTGGATTGTGGTTGTCATCTTGCATCCCTGGACATGATTTTGAGAAGTTCACACGGGTTTAAAAAGGTAGAATTCGTCTGGCCTCCCCATGTTTACATAGGTGGCCAATACTGGCTCACGAACAAGCTCCGTGTGCTTGTGCTGGAGTGGAGGTGGAGGTGGAGCACAACCTCTTGGATGCATTACCAAGAGTTCTTAGCACTTGTTCTTGTCTTGAGCAACTCTCTTTGGGATACTCTAAGCGCTTGACTGCCCCTCAATCATTGCCTTCTCTTCCGAAGCTAAGTAAATGCTATCTTCGTAACGTGTCAACGACTGCCTCGACTTTAGCAAGGTTTTTTTGAAGCATCTCCTTTGTTGAAGGTGGTCACCCTCCAGAATATAGAGATTACAGAAGGCCGCTGGACATTTGTCTGCCAAGCACTTGGTCATTAAATTTGGTCTCAATTCGGGCAAAAGCAATAAGAGTGCACGCACCACCTATGAGGAAAATACAATTCGAGTTGTCTAATGTGCCACATGTTATTATAAAAGCACCAATCTTGAGGTGGCAAGGTTTTCAACATCGGGTTCTGTGACATTTATAGGGGCTCTCCTTCCCAAGTTGCAAACTCTACTAGTACCCAGATGTTGGCATAAAGAGTGGAGTCCGAGGTTTTCGATGCTCGAGCACTTAAGGCTCTTCCCAAGCACGATTGATATGGAAAGGCGTCCCCTTCACCATGCATTTGAAGGAATGAACCACCTTAAGCATCTCAGATGAATCTGCTCATGCTAGAGGTAATGCATGTAAATGCAATGTGTGATGTTTCATGTATCACTTACTAGTTGTTTATGTATTTAGAACTTGGAGTTACCTCCCAGAGAACAAGTGTGCTACCTTTCCAGTCTCGAACTTCTAATTGTGGATGCTTCATGGGACTCTAGTATGGATGAGTCACTCTCGGATGTAAGGCCTTCACATGTGCTTAGTATCGTCAGGTCTATTTTGAGTTCATGTGCACTGGCCAAGTTGTTGATCCCATTAGCACGCTTCTCGAAATTGCCGCTTCCGTCTCCATCTCTGTGGGAGTTTCTACACGAACGTACGCCACATAACATTAAAGAGCTTGTGAAGGACATGTGTCATGAATTCCACGACAGATTGACTTGGGACGTATTTGCCTTAGAGAGCTTGTCAAGGACATATGCCATGAGTTGCAAGACATAATGGGTTGGACATATTCACCTTAGAGAGTGTTTGAAAGGACACATATTGACATGAGACGTAATCAACTAAGAACGTGTCAATAAACATTTTTACAATCATATATTGTGTAACACACACAACATTAAGTGTTGTGGAATGTACAAAATTAATAAGCTTTCCTCTTTATGCAGGTATATGCCCTTATAAAGTGTATATACACTTACATTTGCACGTATAGACATGCACACGTATTAAATACACACCTCGTAAATTGGAGATTTTGATAGTTAGGTACATAACAAGATATGTTAAAGAATCATTATATGCATGTGAGTGTGTTATGTGTAATTATATACTTATACCTTATTTATGTGTTCTATAATTAGAATATAATTATAATCTTGTTTTAAGTAAATCTTTTAACTAGGAACTATATAATTAATTAACTAGTTGTTTTGTTTTATTCATCATTTTATGTTTTCTTTATGTTTTCATTTTTTTTCTTTTCCTTTTTTCAAGCTGGCAAAGAGCAATATATTCATCAACATAGAAAATAATTTAAGAATATTATGGAGTTAGATACATTCGCTTTAAAAGGCAGCTTGAGCTTTTACTAAGATAACATTTTACAAAGATGTAAAAGAGATTTTAACTTAGCTCAAGCTACCAATGTAATAAATTACATAATACAGTAAAACCTGTCTAAATTAAACCTGTATAAATTAAAACCCTTTTTAAATTAAATCAAAATCATGGTCCCCACTGTATATATTATTATTATACGCTATTGTGTTCTGCCTTCCCTTATTTAAAACTAAATATTTTCCCCAAATTTATACAGGTTCTACTGTAGCATTCACTCTTTGAACATTTAGTAATTGTGTTTTCATTGTTTCTTTTTCAAGAAGAAAACAATGTGAATATCTAATTTTCAATATTAATTGTTAGATGCATGAGTACTAATGTTTGCTATGTTAAAAGTTCTATGAGAGCCTTATAAATCTATTAATAATGATGGAGTAGCATATATTAGTTTATAAGAATATATAAGATGCAAATACATGACTCCTCCTGAATCTAAAACTCTACAGGATGGCAGATATCAGGATTTGGATTACATGCATACATACTTTATAGAATACACACGTTTCTATGTATATATGGGATATATATGCTCATGAGGAACATATTTACACCTTATGCTTCAAAAGAAGCAAGATCTTTCTAAACCACCAAAGAAGGGGGACCTTAGTGATTCTAAGCCGGAAATATGCTGATTATATTGGTCCTATTGAAATCCACAACACTATTGATGGGAAAGGAGGGGGCTATGTACAATTGGAGTGTGCAAGTTGGAGAGCTACTCATGGTTACAAATTCTTTGGTGTTTTGCTTGAGATATGATTTTCTTAAGGTTGTTACTAAGGACTCCTTTAATACTTTTTGTCAGCTTACTATGTTAGATGGAAAGCTCGATATCTAACCCACACGGGAACTCACGGAAATGGGAAAAGATGGAAAATACCAGGCTGATTTCCTTTGGTTAAACTTATTCTACAATCAACTTTTGATTGGTGTGGCTGCTCAAGGCGGAAGGGCTGTGAATTCTATCTTCTTTTATTGACCACTCTTGCTGGCCAAATGTTTCTTAGCATTTGTTTGCTTCAACTTTACCCATACCTATCGTTGGAGAGGTGAGTACATCTTTCTTTCTCTCTCTATATATACATTTAGACATGCACATATTCATAGATGAAACACATGCAGACACAAACGCCGCTACTTATGTTTATAATATAAGGTGCTTGTTATGATGACTCGGTGGTGCATTGTGCATTGGAACCCAATGAAAAGGAATAGGGAGTTCGATTGCAATTGTGAACAGCTTAAGCTAGAGAAGCGACTTGAGAGACCTCATAAGTAGCCGTATGATGAGTGGAACAAAGGAATATACAAAAGAGGTGCATGCGTGGGCGTGCAACGTCCTATATATATAATAGGTATAATGTTTTTCCCTTGTTAGGTATAGGGCACCAGTCATGGATAATCTGCACGTAGACCTCAAGGCGCATATCTTCATAGTTGATCCCCAATTAACTAGGGCTATTGGTATTCCCAGGCAAGGCCTAGGTTGGTGTGGAGCCTCCTCCCTTCCACGTACACATGGCAAACCAAGACGAGGTGAAACCCAAGGGCATCATAAGGAAGTGGAAGTCAAGATCCAAACTGTCAAGTTCCAGATAAATGCCTTCGTTCTCGACATGCACAAAAAAGGGGATTCAACCTACTTCTTGGCCGCCCCTGGCTTAGGCACGAGGGTGCAACATGACTGGGAACACTAGCAGGTAAGATTCCATGTAAAGGAGGGAATGATGTCCATAATAACAAAGCAAGTTTGGGCACTCTCACTGAAGTTCTGAGTTTAGGATTACACGACTGACTGGAGGGATTGGGCAACAATGAAGCGAAGCCCATCCATGCCCACCCATCAGGCTTGTCTAGCTTGGGTTAGGTAGACCCCTACCAGGGGAAATGACACCATGCGATTAGGCGGGTGGTCATGCATGGAACCCCCAAAGCACAAGTCACAAAAGAACCCATGCTAAGGGTAGAACTTAGACACGTCACCCCAACCTGGGGGATACCAAGATGGAACTGGGAAACCAAATCATTAACTATCATCGCAACCAAGATGGAGGATCAACCCGGACATATGACGGCCAAAGGAGAGTGTTACCAAAGCCCGGCCGACCCAAGCCAAATTTAGCCACCAACAATGGTCCCAAGGTTGGCATGCCCAACTCCTTGTGGAGTTCTATCACATGATGTTTATGACCAAACCTCTGTCTATGATCACATCATGGATCGCAACCTGGACGATGATGGTTGGCACGTCGTTCACAAAGTCAATTGTGGTGATTGTAACCCTAGGCCGAGTGATGGTTTCTCTTGCTTATGCCATTGGAGACTCCACATGCCAGATGTGGGGTGACTTAGGTAGCCTCGATAGTCACCAGGACACTGTTGCCAACACCAGTCTTGGGGGTTTGAGTCGGAGGTCCAACCTTTACTTCGGGATATGCAGGAAGGTGTGGTGGTGTGGCCTCTATTCAGATGTTGTGAGGGTCCATGTACATGTGGGTTGGAGCTCGTGTCCAGTGGTGCTATTGCTGGCTTGATGGGGAAGCTAGTTGAGGAGAGGGAGAAGGGAGATTTGGCGAGGCAACAATAGATAGAGGAGATTGTATATATGTATTATCTGATGTGATACAAGATGGCCCCTTCCCTAGAGAAGGTCAGAGCAAGATACATTGAAGAAGACGAACTAAAAGGACCCTAACCCACTGCTTGCCTTCCTCCTTAAATAGTGGGTCAATTGGTGTTAGGTCGTAGGCCCAGGTGGCACTCCCCTACTAATTTGTTGCCCTATGGCAAAGTCTTGTCCTATGGTCTTAATGCGCCTCCCTCACATGTGATGTCCTAAGTATCTTGGTAGTTAATCCGGACGATTGGATCTAGCCACTGACAGTGTCACATGACAGTCGTTGACCCATTGTACCTTCCTACTCGGCCATTCATCATCTTCGCTCGTTACAGTCGTTGACCCATTGTACCTTCCTACTCGGCCATTCATCATCTTTGCTCGTTCACTCTGTATGGCAGTTCGATGGTGGTTAAACCACCGTTAACCACTTGCTGCCACACTTAGAGAGAGGACTTCGTTGCCACCAAGAGGAGTGGGATTAGCCCGTGTGCCTTACTACAATGGCACTTTGATGAGAACACCCAACAATATGTCAAAAAAACAAAGAGAAACTATGGCCATGAAATTAGTGAGTTTGAGGTGGTTCAACGAGGAAGGCATGAAACATTCATTGTGTCATTCGAGAATTAATGGTGAAAGTTGTCATTGCAACATTTCCATCTTATATGTTTGTAGGGTTTAAAAAACAAAGTTGAGATCCCATGTTTGCACATATACTTCGTTTAAAGGGTGTGCTCTAACTAAACCCAAACATTATTTATTTCCTTCAATGCCATATCATGAGCTACATTGAGGTTCATTGGTTGTGCAATTGATGAACCTTGTTATTGAATCTTAAGCCAGGTATGTAATCAACCTTCATAATTGGTAGAAGTGTGTCCCAAGATTCACTTTAGCATATTTTTGTATAGTTTATTAAATCATGTTTTACATTACTTTAAAGCTTAATGCGGCAAATATGATTTGAATTACATTAGCTAAATTTTTTATAGAATATTCTTAGTATATTTTAGAATATTCTAGAATATGCTCTTAATTTCTTTTATAAGCCTCGTTTTTTTGCCAAAACCCAACAACAAGAGAGTTCAAGGTTAGAGGTGAAACTCTAGAAATATAGTCATGTACTTGTGTAACATATTGTGTTGGTGCAGGAGGGTGACATGATTAGACCTATTATGTAAAACTTAAAATCCCAAACAACAACGACAATAATGCTTGTGTCGTCTTAAAAGTTATTAACAAACTAGGTGATAAAATAACCAAGTTGCCTAGAGATACTCCAATAATAAAATAATGTTCTTATTTTTAATGCAAGAAATTTATATTATTACCATGATATTTTACATGCAAAATACTTGCAAGTATCAAATGTGAAGCATGGTTTTACATAATTTCTATATGAATTCCATTGTGAAGCAACATCATTGCTTCCTGACTATAGGTCACACAACATAATATCTCCCTAAGGTAATTGTTTCTTGATTGGATTTTTAGTGTTTCACATAATTTTGTACTTGATAAATCAAAAGATAGTGCTAATTTAACGATATGCCACTATGAAACAACGTTATGTTGCATAATCATATGTCACACGTTATTGTTGCATAACCATATGTCACACTGTGATTATAGGTTACAAACATAATAATCCCTAAAATAATTGCTTTTTGACTTGATTTTTTTAATACTACAAATCAAAAACTACTCCATCACTATTGGTGAATTGTAAAATGTACGTTGTAACTAAATTGGGCATGATAAATGAAAATGGGAATATAAAATAAATTACTAATTAATACTTAAGTTTTATTTATTAATTAATTATTTTAATAAATATATATTTAAGTCTTAATTATTAATTAATTAATAAATTATTTCTTAATTAACCTTACTTAGTGTTAATAAAATCAATTTTATCATTACTAAAAAATATATCTTTATTCTTATACATTAATATGTGATGAAGAAATGAATGAAAATATAATCTTCATGTCAATATATACTTAATAAACATTACAACCTGAAATACATACAAAGAATATTTATATGATAAAACAATTATTATATTTTAGCAAGATATTCATAAAGTAAAGAATATTCCTAAAATATATTAAAATATTCATATTATTCTTGAATGTAAAAATACTTTATAATAATTCAAAAATATTATCAAACATAATTACAAATGAAATAATTTTCTTATCAACTTATCAATTTATTTTAATTACTTTCTTCTTAACCATACATAAGAATTTTTTTATTTTGTTTAATCATCACCCTTTAGATTGATAAAATCATTCTAATCAATATCTTTATGTTGTTACCACCACCTAACACTCTTAGGAATGCAATTTAGAAATTGCCATCTTTGTTAATATGTAATCCGTTATAAAATTAGAAGTGCATAAAGGTTTATCTAAAAAATTTAGTTTTCTTGATAATAACATTATAGAGCTTTTTTAATTTATAAAACTCAAAATCATGAAAAAGAAAAGTACCAAGATATACTTTATATTGTGAATATTATTCGCAAAAGTTTTTAAGATTCTTCTTTGGATGGATATAAACAATGTGTTGGTTGAATATAGCCTTTTCAGTAAAGTCATCTACCACTAAGATATGTGTGTTTTTTCATTATCCTTAACTGATTAATCTCGCAATAAAGCTTAATTATTCTTTTATTCTTAAAGAAGTATGGCTTGCTTTTCTTTTTCACATCGTAGTATTCGAGAGGATTATAAAAAATCGTTGGTCAAAAATCCAATCTTTACGAATCACCTTTTTTGCAACACTATAGTGCTTGTTGAGCAAATTCAGCAGCAGTGTCAGGTTGTGAAACTCATGCATGACCAAATCCCCACAAGTGCATTTCCTTGAGCTTTTGCAAGAGATGGTTCAACCAATGATATCATGTCGAAATTTACCATGACAATGAATAAAAATTCCCTATTTGATTTCTCTTTCTATATCCTTAGGCCTTTGTTGATGAACTCTTACCTCATGCCACTGCTGAAAATTGTTGTTCTCAACTACTTTATTATATTTGTAAACTGATTGTTAGCTGGCCTTATAATTACCAAGGTACATTATTACCTTATTAATGTGTGACCCATGTTTGAAATAAAAGCTTCTTTAGTCCTTAAGAATTTATTTTCTGTACAAGTATACACGAAATATACAAAAATGCCTTATGTTACACTTCATTTTTGCTATTACCTTCTGAGCCATGCAAAGAAGGTTTTAACTGCTTGGGATATGTTTCTATAGTCAGTAGAATAATTGAATATTTTATGCTCCTTGAAATAATTTCTAGTGTGATATTGGTTCAGGATTGTCTTCAGATTCTTACATTAAACCGGATTCCTCCTCAGAGCTGTCGCACTTCTCGGGAAGAAACTTTCCTAAATACTCTTGTATGGGTTTGTTGAGGTAGTCAATTGAAAATCTCTTCACAAGTCCTCGACCATGGTCTTATCATTTTCAACGGCAAACACACATGTATCCCAAGGTAACACTCCTTCAAGATGGAACCCTTAGAGAAGTAGTCAAAAACCCATGCATCACTGTAAAGACCCCTGATTAATTTGATGATGTTGTGTTTAGCCTAACTTGTAATGTTTGGATAATGTACATTATTGAATACATCCCTTTTGGCTATTAGTGTATCGGATGGAGGTTCAGGCTCGTTGGAGTGAAGGTAGATGCCTGACTAATCGCTTAAAAGCTAGAAATTGTTTGATGCATTCCTGACAACCAAGTGAAAACCATATCAATACACATGCGATCACCATTCTTCATGTAAAATCTAGTCTAGCAATGTCTGTTCATCTTGGCGAAGATGAAGACGAAGGTATCAATGACATGAGCAAAAATCAAGAAATAAATACCTAAAGACGTATGTATCAAGTAAGTGCAAAAATTAAATAATAATACCTTCTTTGTACATGCTTACATGGCTAAGCTTCTTCACCAAATCTTCTAGTGTCCTATATGAAGAAAGATTTTTGATACTTACCAATCCATCATAAACATTTGAAAAGGTTTTCTACATGCAGTGATATTACCTCATAAAGTCTCCAAATCTGACAATAAACATATGTAAGGCTTGTCATGATTCGTAGCGTTCTTCTTTATCAAGTTCAACTTGGTTCTCCGTTATTAAAGAATTGTGATAAGAGAAGGCATCATCACGATGCCCTCCTTTCTAGCATTGGCATGAAATAGATTCTTGTCCAGATCTTCCGTTTGGCTTACCCATTGGACAAGCATATCATCGTCTGTCACCTACAAATATTTGTTAACCTCATTATATGCTAGAGCTAAGGTATAACATAGTTTATTACAATGTATTCCCAACCACTCTTTGAAGTGTATGATTGTCTTTAGCTCCATTACTTTGAGATGAAAAGGAGTGCAGTGGAACTACTATTGTTAATATGTAGTTTACCAACTAACACATCCATCTCCTCCACTGTTATTTTGCTCAAAGGCTTTAACTGTCAGAGTTTTAACCCAAAGGGCCAACACGTGGTTACCAGGTGGCCATTCGGCGTTATCACCCTGTGTGAGCAACGCTAAGTTTCCCAGAACAACCCCAACGACCCCTAAGGTTAGACTCTAATGCCCAAGTGGACAGGAGACTTAGGGTTTAGCCTAAGTCTCCCTAGAGTGTCTACCCCCAAAACCCTTGAGGGATAACCCTAGTTGACTTAGGGTCTTGCCCTAGAAGACCTAGACAGGCTCATGCCCTAACCCCCATCAAGGAGACGTGTGTTCCACACATACCCCTGACAGAGCTAAGGCATCGTCACTTACCCCTTGAGGAATCACCCTCATCCGGGAGTACAACCCCTTTAGGGCGACAAGGGGTACCCTGAACCACGACTAACCCCTAAGGGTTTGAGTGGCCAAGTTATACCCTAGACCTAGGGCTAGTACTTAGTGAGGACACGAGTGTGCGCCGTACGGACACGAGTGTTCTGCTAAGCAAACTCCCTAAGGCTAGGTTTGGGATAACCCTAAGCACATGACCTTGCGAGTGCCTTACGAAAGGGCTTCTGCTAATGAGCTTAGGTTGTTCAACCCCTGGATTCCAAGGAGAACACTCCCCTAGCCAAGTGTGCCAAAGCACACCTAGTTACGAGACCTAACCTCCCTTGAGCGGATGCCCAAGGCTTAGCACCCTAGTGCAAGCACAAGCATGCCTGTTTGCTAGAGTATCCAACCCCTTAGCGACAAGCCCATGACATAACCCCAAAGGGCGTGCCTCGGGCGTTGTACCATGTGACGTTTAGCCCAGTGTCACATCCATGTGACACTGCCTTCCGATGTGGGCTATCATGCCATAGCCCTTAGATTCAAGAGTTGCACCAAGTACCACAAACGTGGTTCCTAAATGCCAACTCTAGAACCCCTCAATGAACCCTCAGGAACCAGGTAACGTGAACCTGTCAAACAAGATCCCACGCCCACAGTTGGACAAGGACACGGATGTGCCTTGCTTGGCCGTGAGTGCTACACCTAGCTTGACGTGGAGGAGGAGGCTGGAGACAAGCCTCAACCTCTGCCTCTTGGAACGTGCATTCCGACAAGACCTCCCAGGCATGGATTCGCCAACGTTAAGGGTAAGCTACCCCGAAGGTGGGACGTACCCCTGGCATCTGGAAGTTAGGGCGGCACAACAGAGGGTTGTACCTTAACGACACAAGCTGAAGCTTGCACCGGCAGAAGAGCAACGAACTCATTCATGAACCCAGGAGCTCTCCTACGTATACTCTACCTTATTTATGTGACGGAGCCCCCCCCCCCTCTTTTCCTATTGTGTTAGTGGGCTGGCACTGAATTTAGCCCCTTAGATAAATTAGCAATATGAGCCTATAACTCACCCTTACTCCTACCCCTAAACCCTACCCAAGGGGGTGGGGGTTTTAGGGCGTGGGTTAGGGCAACCCTAGGGTTAGGTCAACCCTAGGGGTGTTCCTAACCCTACTTAACACGCCAAACTCATCTGCAAGACCAATCAACCTATTCGGGACGTCAAAATGGGGGTGGGTTTTCTAGAAGGTAAGTTCTAGCTTCGCTTAGAGTTTCCTGCAAATACCTAATGACACCCGGCCGGACCATCACCAGATACCCAAGTGCACTAAGCGGGCCTGTTTCCTACTACATCTAGGGTCCATCAACATAGTACAGTAGGTAACAACAGTCAACGTCCAAAGTAAAGGGTCGAGTCATAGTAAAAACTATGACACACTCCCCGCCTTTGAAAATGTCAACGTCCTCGTTGACGTCCAACTCCAAGACTAGATAATGTTAGAAAAAACTAACCAAAACTAACATATCACTCTATGCGGAGTCAGCCAAAAGTTCACATAATTTATTACCCCCTTGCATTACGCGAAACCAAGTACTTCAGAACCGTCGTTCACTGAGTCGTAAACCCAGCTGCCGGAGGCACCACCTGCGACATGAAGTTGGAGACCTTTTGCACGTCTGCAAAGTCTGTCACCCGACGCACACAACACTGGTTAATTTCTTTACTTAACTAGAATTTATATTGGAGGCCTCTAGTTAGTGTTGTTGCCGGCCCCTTGGTTAACAAGAAATAAAGACTTGCTTTATTCCTTAATATTAAACGCTGTTGATGACCTCTGTCATCTAGCGCACAACAAGCACTTCTCAAATGCTTGACCAAACACCTTCGCATTTTTTGATTTTCCAATGGTCCCACATGTTACGATATTATAGCTTACATCTCTGCATCCCTCGGTGTTTCTCATTACCCCTTTTCATAAGGGTCTGCTACTATATCTCTCGTTAGTATATAGTTACGCCAGACTAAGTATGAGACTTTTATCGGAATCAAGCTCTTTTCCGATACAAGAGTACAATTCGTAAAACCCTGTTCTTTGTAAACATATCAATCTGGCCAGAGGCGATCACAGAGGCGCATGGCTGTACACATGTATACAACAAGGTCTTGCCAACCTGCCATCCACTTGGTGTGTTATTAACATAAATTTATTCCCGATAGGAATCAAATTCAGTCAAATTTGCAACCAAGTGTGATAGCACTACCATTCATCTTTCACAATCAACTTTGTACTCTTTCATAACACCGACCAGTTCAGGGACCAGATAAGCTAACATACCTTTCTTATAAACCAATGTGGAAACCAGGAAATTCAACCCATCTCTAATGCCTCAATCAACAATCTTTGTCTTAATTAGTACCCTCATTGTACTCATTCTCCAAAGAGCACAACATACTAGGTGCCATTCAATAATTCCTAACTCCTTATCGTACTAAGTTCAAAATACGGAATTTTAAAACTTAGTTTTCACGATAAGAGTCTCCCTGAACTCGTAATACTGTACGCCTCCGTAACATTATATTTATTTCCAACTCTTAAACTTATTTCGTAAATGTTTTCAACACTATACCGAAGTATAGCATTTCACTAATTGAAGCAACTAGTGTTTTTGATAAACATTTTTAAAACTAATCCTTATTCTATAAATAGTCGCAATTTCGATATTGATACCTCGAATTAGATAATGATCGTTTTAACGTTCAAATCCTAAGCTTATCAACTAGTTGTTATACTAGTGGATATAAACTTATAATCATATCAATTTATCAAAATGCTACAACTACATTATAGATATGGTCTTAGTTTACATGAACCGAACTTTAATTTTTGAGACGGAAATATAATGTTACGACAGTATTTCGAGGAACTTTGTTCAGAGACTAAGAGGAATCATGAACTAGTGTCTGGTTCATCTAATTGATTTAGTAAGATATAAACCTCTACATAAATGTTATCATAACACTGAAGTGTTAGATCAACTTCATGTTTTAGTCATACCTTATATTTCAATAGATCTCCCCAAACATGAATAAAATATTTAGTTCAGTACATTGAACTAGATACATTATTCACTCTAGACACCTAGCAATCCAGAAAGTATCCCATTGCTCCTCAAGTAATGTATTGAGAAATGTCTCATTTCTCAACTAACTTGAAAACACGTTTCAAGTTATAACACTAAGGTAGTGCCTTACCAAAGTGTCAGACTCAAATCCACTTGAGTCTTTATATTATATGATTATGGCCACCTCATGTGATCATAATCAAGTTTGATATTAAGCACTCCAAACTCAATATTGAAGAGATATTACCATACTTTGACAAGTCATTTGTAACCAATCTTGAAAAGATTGTCACAAATTCTATCAAAGTTTAAAATATATAAATCTCAACAGATGAGGTGATAGGAGACCTCATATTCTCGAACGGATATTGGACGAACCTTGAATTACAATCATTAAGAAGGGACACCATCTTCTTGAGCTAATCCCGCTACACAATATTATACTATTGAACCAACTCAAGGAACACCATCACTATGCAAGTCCTTCATTACTCAGTAAACTGAAAATGTAAACGTATGTTTCCAACATTTCTCTTTCTGATAGATCATGCCATCTATCCCAAAACCGATATTGATAAGATAACGAAATTCTCTAGCTATTATCCGAAGTTCTCTCATGATCTCTTATGAGACAACTTCATAATCAAGTTAGTCGAGCTAGCTAACTTGAATACAGAGTGCGCGCTTACAACTAACTAAGGTTTCAAGTTGTACTAAGGTTCAAATTAGGTGACTTGAACTTAGTAAACTATTCCACCTAATGTTACTTGTAGCTAGCATCATCAAAATATTGCGAACATCGGACAATACTTTGATTACATTGGATCTTCGAACAACTTCTTAACATATTCATCATATGTTAATATTTGACATTCGTTGTATTATAAGTTCATCACCATAGTCTGCTTCTGAGTTACACTCTGGAAACATGCACTATAATAGAGCTTATTTTACACTTTGTCAAAATGTAGTGTTCATTCTTATGTTTGAATATGCCCCTTCTCCCGAAGTCAAAGATGCACTTCTGAACATAAGTCTTTCCCCGTTTGAACACTATTGCTGAAATATTGAATCTTGACCTAAGCCAAAACTCAATGGACATAGTCATTCTCAAATCATGTGTTATCCCAAATTCAAACACCTTAAAGAAAAAGAAAAATTTTCAATAATGTGTAGAATAGGATATCACAAGGCCCATCTCACAAGACTTAGTTTGTAAGCCAGAACAAACTAACATGCCTTGTCTTGTGGAAGTAAATGGTAAAGTAACCTGGACAACCATAAGGTAAAATAACCTGGCATACAACTTGGAAGCTGACTTCCAAGTGCTACCTTCTAAGTCCATAACCCACACCCACTTATGAAGTAGGTGTACTCTGAAGAGTTATAGATCTCAGGACCAACTCTCCACGCAGAATTCAGACATTAGCCGAAAGTGATAGAGTACTTCAAGAATTTAGAACTAACTAAACCCTAAAATACACTACACTTTAGGTAGTCCTACTGACCGTAGAGAATAGGCTCCGATACCAATTGTCAGAGTTTTAACCCAAAGGGCCAACACGTGGCACCAGGTGGCCATTCGGCGTCATCACCCTGTGTGAGCAACGCTAAGTTTCCCAGAACAACCCCAACGACCCCTAGGGTTAGACTCTAATGCCCAAGTGGACAGGAGACTTAGGGTTTAGCCTAAGTCTCCCTAGAATGTCTGCCCCCAGAACCCTTGAGGGATAACCCTAGTTGACTTAGGGTTTAGCCTAAGTCTCCCTAGAGTGTCTACCCCAAAACCCTTGAGGGATAACCCTAGTTGACTTAGGGTCTTGCCCTAGAAGACCTAGACAGGCTCATGCCCTAACCCCCATCAAGGAGACGTGTGTTCCACACATACCCCTGACAGAGCTAAGGCATCGTCACTTACCCCTTGAGGAATCACCCTCATCCGGGAGTACAACCCCTTTAGGGCGACAAGGGGTACCCTGAACCACGACTAACCCCTAAGGGTTTGAGTGGCCAAGTTATACCCTAGACCTAGGGCTAGTACTTAGTGAGGACACGAGTGTGCGCCGTAGGCGGACACGAGTGTTCTGCTAAGCAAACTCCCTAAGGCTAGGTTTGGGATAACCCTAAGCACATGACCTTGCGAGTGCCTTACGAAAGGGCTTTGCTAATGAGCTTAGGTTGTTCAACCCTGGATTCCAAGGAGAACACTCCCCTAGCCAAGTGTGCCAAAGCACACCTAGTTACGAGACCTAACCTCCCTTGAGCGGATGCCCAAGGCTTAGCACCCTAGTGCAAGCACAAGCATGCCTGTTTGCTAGAGTATCCAACCCCTTAGCGACAAGCCCATGACATAACCCCAAAGGGCGTGCCTCGGGCGTTGTACCATGTGACGTTTAGCCCAGTGTCACATCTCCATGTGACACTGCCTTCCGATGTGGGCTATCATGCCATAGCCCTTAGATTCAAGAGTTGCACCAAGTACCACAAACGTGGTTCCTAAATGCCAACTCTAGAACCCCTCAATGAACCCTCAGGAACCAGGTAACGTGAACCTGTCAAACAAGATCCCACGCCCACAGTTGGACAAGGACACGGATGTGCCTTGCTTGGCCGTGAGTGCTACACCTAGCTTGACGTGGAGGAGGAGGCTGGAGACAAGCCTCAACCTCTGCCTCTTGGAACGTGCATCCGACAAGACCTCCCAGGCATGGATTCGCCAACGTTAAGGGTAAGCTACCCCGAAGGTGGGACGTACCCCTGGCATCTGGAAGTTAGGGCGGCACAACAGAGGGTTGTACCTTAACGACACAAGCTGAAGCTTGCACCGGCAGAAGAGCAACGAACTCATTCATGAACCCAGGAGCTCTCCTACGTATACTCTACCTTATTTATGTGACGGAGCCCCCCCCCCCTCTTTTCCTATTGTGTTAGTGGGCTGGCACTGAATTTAGCCCCTTAGATAAATTAGCAATATGAGCCTATAACTCACCCTTACTCCTACCCCTAAACCCTACCCAAGGGGGGGGGGTTTTAGGGCGTGGGTTAGGGCAACCCTAGGGGTGTTCCTAACCCTACTTAACAGCCAACTCATCTGCAAAACCAATCAACCTATTCGGGGGTGGGTTTTCTAGAAGGTAAGTTCTAGCTTCGCTTAGAGTTTCCTGCAAATACCTAATGACACCCGGCCGGACCATCACCAGATACCCAAGTGCACTAAGCGGGCCTGTTTCCTACTACATCTAGGGTCCATCAACATAGTACAGTAGGTAACAACAGTCAACGTCCAAAGTAAAGGGTCGAGTCATAATAAAAACTATGACATTAACCATGTGTGCTTGAAGTTGTTGTTTACATCCTTCGTAGGTTGGATAGAATTAGATTCACATTGTAATTAAAATGGGCATGTTTATAGTCTCATTTTTTAATAATTAGCAATTTTAGTTATTTAATTAGCATTTTTTTTACTAATAAAGGAATATTCTTTAGAATAATATATGTTTAAAGAAGAATATTCTATTTTTGTAATTGACCCTTTAATAAATTATAACATTCGTGGACTAAAAATTAATAACATTATAAAGTAAAAGGTATTAAGTTATATAATATATTATATTTAAGATTATATGTGCCTAATATAAATTTATTAAAGAGCATGAAAGGTACATTATATGAATAGTTATGTTGTTATTCAAATATTAATATTTAAATATAACATTAATTAAAATTGTACTAGTAATAATATATATATATATATATACATACAAAATCCTATATAATCAATCTTTCATATCTTTTTATAAATTTATATAGTTAAGTAAACAATTTGGTACTATTATTAAAGAGTTTATTATAATTATGAATATTAAAATACTATATTTTATAATTTTGTAATTGCTTTAAGCTTCAAAAAACATACATTCTTTTACAGTTTTGTTAATTATGACTTTATCAATGCTTCTTGATATCCACCGATATCAAATGGGTTTAACATTTATAAAACATATTGGGTCTTTTTGATTGGGAAACCATGTTTTCATTATATCTTTCGCTCTTCTTTTCATGTGACCTTTTTTGTGGTTTGAACCATGTAACCTTTACCATATTGTTTTTGTGATAACTTCATGTATGTCAATAATTTAACCCTCTAAATAGGCTGGTTATATAACTATATAACACATATGGAGTAATGAGGATGATCATTAATTTTGAAGATCCTTGCAGCAATTGAAGTATGGTTTAGATTTTTGGCTCCTTTGTTCAACAAAGTGTGTGGTTTGCACTTCCACATCACTACTAGCTTCTATGTCGTCTGCACTCATTGATGTCATTTCAATCTCCTCTTGCCAGCTTGTTTTAGGCCAAAAAAGGTGTTGTAATTATATACTTGTGACACATGCCTTTCTAACTCTTGAACAACAGTCTTCAATAATCAACCACATGCTTATACAGTTCAAAGTAACTAGTTGCCTTATCAGAATTCTTTGGCATCAATTTTGAACTCATGTCACATATTCTTTGATGCCATTATCAATAATTAGCTTTTGTTCCTTGAGTTGGGCACTTAATGGAATAGGGTCTGGTTGTCCTTCTGGGAGAAGTGGCTTTCCATCCTCTCCACTTTTAAAAAACATTAAGCCCTCTTTCGGTAACCACTCATGCTCTAATGCTGTAACTTTTACTGCATAATAAGTATACCATCTCTTATAGAGAAAAAGAATTGTAGTGGCACAAGGTGACCAACACAACTTTTTTGAAGATGCATATGTGGTAAGGTAAGTGTGCTTATCCTTTTTGTAAAGTTGAAGACCTTGCTGAAGAATGCATCAATATCTTCATGAGTGTGACTAACCATAAGGAAATTGAGCGTGATTGTCTCAAACATGCCTTTGGCAACAAGCATTGACAAGTATGTTAGTATATAAAGAAAATAAAGTAAGTATGAGCTTGAGAAACCCTTAACTAAAATGATTTACTTATTTTTGTTCTCGCCTACAATTATCCATCTATAAAAGCAAATGATGAGGAAGCTTATTTGATGTTAAGCACATGTGTACACTATGTGAGTTAAATCCTTCACAAACCAGAACTCTTAACAGGGCCATTTGTTTTTTGGCAGGCTACTAACAATGCCTTTCATATTCCAAGTAGCCTTAATGCAAACATGTTCATGAGAGCATTAATGTTAAAGATGAAGGTGTTGTTTCTTCACTTTAAGATACCTATAAGACTTGTTTGTGAGTGGGCTTCAAGGTTTTTAAAACACATGGTCAACAACCTAATAGTGAAATTGGAGTCGCTAAACCAATGTGGAAAGTGAAAAGTGTCCATATGATTCACAACCATGTCCATGTATTAGCACACATGTCAATGAAATCGGAAGTTTATGACATTTTCCAATGCACTTTAGTGTTACAACGAGTTTTGGAATGCTGGTTTTTAAATGATCCATCTTGTCATGATCAAGCACAAGTATCTGACGGACGTGACACAGAAAGCATGTAGTGTGCATAGTACTGAGACCGACAAGTTTGTTGTGCAATCATGTGGGCCTCCATCTTCTTTTGAATGGTAATGATCTCCACCAAGGTTTTTGCACAAGCCTTATAGCCTTCAATGATGTACAAGTGTCACATAAAAAGCTAGAGTGTTTTGCAATCTCCATATCCTTAAAATGAGTATTCCATATGTTGTTGAAGATTGTATGGAGCCCCATCAAACTGAGGTACTTGTTCACATGTTCACAACTTCAATTGAGTGTAAATTGAAGGTAATTTTCCCTAACCCCTGCATTTGTGGTACGGCATTTGTAAGGCATCCTGTCTGCATTTGCTTCCACAAAAGCCTTGAGTATTTCTATGGCTGCCATAATGTGAGAGTGGGTTTTGACCAAGCGAGTGTTCCCATGTACTGAGGTACGCCTCCATCTAGCCACTCATCCCTCCAGCGATAGAACGTGGTCTTTGGAATCCCGTATATAGTGTACCAAGCTTTGAAGCAGATGGCCACCTTATTAAATACCATGGATGTACTCTGATAACTTGTGTCGAAGGCCATTCCATCAATATACCCAATTAGTGCAGCATATACAAACTCATGCCTTTGCTTTTGAGTGAGCATAAAAGGCATATCTATATTGGGTAATTTCATTCGGTTTGCCATCTGACAACATTTTTCTATAGTAGTTAATTGTGGAAATGCTAGCAACACTTGCCGAAGATGTGGGATCCTTGTGACCCTCTTGCTAGAACTTGCAGAAGCAAATCTACAGCCCATGAATCACCTTTTTCTTACTATAGGACCAATGCAAGGAACCTCTTCAAATATGGGTTGTTTTCTAGGTTGTTATTATTGAAATCCAACCCTGGATATGCTGAATTATCTCGCCATTTTAATTCAGATTTTGCCACCTCATGAGCGATCCAAGATGCAATGTAACCATCAGGTGAAACCTCTATCACAACTACACCCATGAAATAACCCTAGTTTCTCTTCATGATACGGCATCACCTCATCCATCATAACAAACAAGTCATCATCTTATGAACTCGTACTAATATTTGTTTATGACTCTGCATTCTCTGTGTTAGCCTTGACTTCATCCACATTCCACAATACAGGGAACCCTCTTCAAATTCTATTCCAGGAACCTCAACATGTTTGCAAATGATGTTCACCCATACGTACACACAAGATTCTTGGGCAATATTTGATATAAAGCATTATCATCTCGAACTTCCACAGTTCCAGTGCCAACTATCTCGTTGTTCCAAAAAAATATATTTTATCTCCAGTATTAAACATATTGTCCTGCACATAAATAATTGTGTCATTTATGATATCTATTTATGCAATATGCAATAAAATCTGAATCAAGGGTGCTTAATATATATGCATGTGCAATAATACATAATTATGTATAAGTATAGATTCTCATGCTTGATTAATACAAGTGGTGGCGAATTAATTCTGCCACCCTTTCTCCGCCTCCTAGAATGGTGGTGGGATTAATCCACAACTTTTTAAAATTAATTATGTTAGCTCTTCATTTTTCAAGAGTTTGTGGGCAATTAATCCGCCGCCCTTTTTAAGAAGCAAAGATGCATTGATGAATTAATGTCGCCATTCCTTTCCGTTTCAAAGTTGTGGCAGAATTAATCCCGCTGACCATTTTAAGAAGGCAAGAAAGGAATGGCCAGATTAATCCTGCCACCCATCGAGAACTTTTTACGATCTCAGCTAACCGAGAATTTTAAGTAAAGGATGTGTAAATGAGATAAATTCCTAGCGGTTTATAATGCAATCTTAATGGATTCTTAAACTCTAAATTTTAATTTTAAGAGAGAATATAAGAGAGTGAATTTATAAATATTTCTAAATTTATTTATAATACTTACTTGTAAATAGCACAGAGGGCACCTGTTTTTCTATAAACATTAGCACCCAATTTAGTGTCGCTCATGAAGTGATCACTGTCAAGGAAAGAGGAGATATGAAGAAAGAAAATTATAAAAAATGAAAAAACGAGAAAAAGAATTAGATCTGGATTTGAGTAGAATTTACAAATTTACATGTCAAACTGATAACTTATGTCAGAATTTCAAATTTTTGATAAGAAAATAAAATTTAAAATGAGACACAAATAACCAACTCTCTAACATATATACTCTCTGATGTCACGACTCGATACTGAATACAGATACGGGATACAGGATATGGATATATACATGATATACCAACATGATATACTACAAGATATACCAATAGATATGCCTACAGGATATGCTTACAGGATATACCTACAGGATAAGGGACATTATTTTTAGCTCATGCCTAGATTAGCTCCTAGAGTATTATTTTTAGCTTATGCCTAGATTACCTCTTGGAATTGTGAGTATAAAAGCTCGACCTAATTGTTGTACAATCAGTTACTATCAACACCAGTCATTCTATGATCATTCTTGTTTTGTTCCTTGCTCTTGAATCAAGCCTTCTTGTTCTTATCATGCTCTTGGGTCATGGCTTGACAGTTTGATAGTAACTTTTATAGCTCTTCGATTTTAGTTACTTTTTTTTTCTTGGTTCTTTTCCCTTTTTTCCTTCTTTTTTCTTTCATAGATCATGGCAATTTTGAGCAATTTCAATGCGAGCACCAAATGTTACTTCATGAGCTGGACCACTTTGCACACAAATCTGCAAGGTTCACCAATGCAACATGCAGCAGTTGCTGATGCATCCTCCAGGGCTGTTGCGCAGGCTCTCTCTCAAGCATCCATGGTTCTCTCTCCATTGAACTCTTCTTCAAGCCAAAGATTAGCATGTCGGAGAAGTTCGGTGGCAATCGCATTGATTTTCGAAGGTTTTCTGAATTAAATCAGGCTTTTAATCTGCATGCACAAAGTTAAGGAAGCTGCATAAGGATCTCGACCAATTTCCGTCTACATCCGAATTTAGCAACTTTGCACAAACATTCCATAAGACGAGACTGCATTAATTGAACACTTCCGTTTTGGGTTGATGGATGACGTGAAGGACATGTTACTAGATGCCCAAACCTTAGGAGATCATGCAATAGGCCGTTTGCTGTGACAACCGTTTTGTTCAAACGCGTCAAGAAAAATCCCATCAACAATTCCTACAAGCCAATCCTGTAGCTGTAACACATGTTCCTACGACATCTTCTGAAGTAGTTCTTATGGAGACTGACAAATACAAGCATGGCCCACTTTCAGCTGCTGAGAAGCAATGTCGTCGTGGTGAGAACTTATGCTTATATTGTGGTGAAGCATGACACAAGGTGGCAGAATGTCATGTTAAAGCCAGAAGTTCAAGATGCATGAAGTTAAAGTTGAAGTTTAATTGGAAAACTTCAATGTCCACTTTGTCTAGAGCTGCAAAGTTGGACGTAGACGCAGGCTCCATTAATGTTACTCACACATTCCATCACTTAAGTTTCTGTATACATTCACTTCAATAATTAAGAGCTCAAGGAGTCTGCCCTATTAAACATTGGTGCAAATGCATGCTTCATGGATGACACTTTTGCAGCTCAGTATGACATTCCTAGTAAAGTTGAAGCGTGTAGTTCCTATAGAGGTCGCAGATGGTTGTCTGATTGCTTCTAGCATAGTTACTCTGCTACTACACCTCTCTTGCACCCATGGCGCATTCAATTGTTCGATTTCCTTCAACTTAATCAAGACTCGGACGACTCCTATTGTTTTGAGCATACCATGGTTGTGGTCGCAAATCCTCAGATCGGCTGAAGGATACGACCTTAATGTCTGAGGCAGTACAAGCTATAAGATTGACTGTGCCTATTCCTGTATCAATGTCAAAGGTTCCTCCTCACAGATCCACCTCTTGTTAGTTCATCAGCACATTTGCATGCTCTCTTCACTTTGTGCATTCACGGACTTGTATAGGGTTCTTTGAATCTTGTACACTTGTCAACATTAGCACAGGTTTTCCCTAATCTTGCCTCTTTTCATTACTTTGCTTATGTTCCATCCCCCAAGATCCTTCATCTTTTTCATTCATAGCTCCCTCCTTCTCCTCTCCTCGTTCTTACCACTACTATGCATGAATTGCCACTAATCATGCTCCTTTTCATCTTTTTTCTTTTCAAATAACTCCTATGTTCTCTTTTACCTCTCCTGTATCTGACTCTCATGTTTTTCAATCTCCTTCTCCTTCTCCTACTTCTTGCCATCCAAGTATTATTCATTTCAGAACATTTTTGATAAGCACAAGGCTGCAGTTCTTCCTATTCACAGGTTCTACGACTGTCCTATCGATCTTACAGAAGGGAAGACTCCACCGTTCGAACCAATTTATGCACTGTCACCTATAGAATTGGAGGTTCTTCGCCAATACATCGAGGACAACTTGACATTCGTCTTCATTCATCACTCAAAGTCCTCCGTAGGAGCACCTATCTTCTTTGTCAAGAAGAAAGATGGAAGTTTGCATTTGGTTGTGGACTATAGAGGTTTGAATCAAGTCACCATCCGGAACTAGTACCCGCTGCCATTGATCTCAGAACTTTTTGATCGGCTATGAGGAGCAAAAGTGTTCACGAAGATCAACTTATGAGGGGCCTACAATCTTATACGGATTCGTCCAAGCGATGAGTGGAAGATTGCCTTTCGTACAAGGTATGAACACTTCGAGTACATGGTGATGCCTTTCGGACTTATAAATGCCCCAGCCGTGTTCTAACACATGGTGAACGACATCTTTCGTGACTTCTTAGATCAATTTGTGGTGAACTACCTCGATGACATCCTGATTTTCTCTAAGGACTAGGTGGCACATGACAAGCATGTACGACTATTCTATAGAAGCTTCGCCTGTATGCGAAGTTGGAAAAGTGTTTTTTTAACAAGGATACTGTGGAATTCATGGGTTACATCGTCTCTCCTGCTGGTGTCTCAATGGACATGCACAAGGTAAAGACTGTCTGGACTGGGAAAGGCCTAAGTCTATACGAGACACACAATATTTCCTTGGCTTCACAAATTTTTATAGGCAATTCATATAGGACTTTTCCAAGCACGTACTTCCACTCATGGAACTCACCAAGCGCATAGGGGATTTCTCTTGGTCCGACAAGGCGGAACATGCATTCACAGCACTCAAGGATGCCTTTTGACAGTTCCAATTTTAGCACATCCTGATCCTTCTCGTCCCTTCTTCGTTGAAGCAAATGCTTCAGATTTTGCAATAAATTCTATCCTATCACAAGTTGAAGAAGACAAGTTACTCCATCATGTAGCTTTTCACTCTCGTAAGTTCCTTTCGGTGGAGATCAATTACAAGATTTATGACAAGGAACTCAAGGCCATTGTGGATTCGTTTGAGGAGTGGCAGCACTTCCTAAAAGGTGCTGCGCATCCTGTACAAGTTCTTACGGATCACAAAAACCTAGAGTTTTTTCAAACGGATCGAGTTCTCAGTCGGCAACAGGCTAGGTGGGTAAAATTCCTATCACATTTTGATTTTATCATCGATTATAGGCATGGTTTTCAAAATGACAAAGTGGATGCATTGTCTAGACGCTCTTACCTTGCATCGACCCTGATCCTACATATGACTGTCAATTGTTAAGTCTTGATCGATTTCGACTTGCGGCACTACAGGTTCATTAGGCTCTAACAAATTCAACACTTCTACAGGGTATCCGTTTGCAATTGGCTACAGATGACTTGGCAAAAAATGTGTTCTCACACATTAGTCATGACATCGCAAGCTCCTCTTCCTTCAGTTCCCGTACAGACTACAAATTGTTTGCCATACAGGATGGACTCATGTACAATCAGAACACACGATTCAGACCTTGGAGCAGTATCTTCGCTGCTTCATCAGTTACCAACAGGACAACTAATTGGATCTTCTTCCTATGGCGAAGTTTGCTTACAATAACTCCATTCACACATCTACAGGCCAGACACCTTTCTTCGCTCTTACAGGCTACCATCCACATTTTGACTTTGCTCCTCATGCTTCTCCTTCTTTCACTCCTGCAATACAGGATCGTCTCTAGCATCTTCATCAGGTACAAAATGATTTTTGAGTTCATCTTCTGCAGGAATAGGAACGGTACAAGCGTCATGCTGATGCTCATCATCAGCCGACACTTATATATAAGATCGGTGATCTTGTTGGCTTCTTCATCAGCATATTCGCACTAACAAGCCTTCTTTTAAGTTGGATTTTCAATGATTGGGCCCTTACAATGCGGCTGAGGTCAATCCTGTAGCTTTCCGATTAAAACTACCATTTATTGTGAAAATTCATCCTATGTTTCACACCTCTTTGTTGAAACCGTATCATCCTTCTTCTCTTTCTGATCGTGCTTCTTCTCCTCCCCCTCCTGTGGTCATTAACAATGAACCTAAGTACGAAGTTGCAACCATCCTTGATTCTCATCTTCATCGCCGCCAATTTTAATACTTGGTGGATTGAAAAGGTTATTTGCCTACCAATCGTACTTGAGAACCTGCATCCAATTTAATCCATGCTTCTTTTAAGGTTGTTGCCTTCCATCGACATTATCCTGCTAAACCAGGTTCTAGGACTTGTGGAACTCGTCCTTAGGGAGAAGGTGTTGTCACGACCCAATACAGAATACAGGATACAACCTATAGGATACAAGATATAGAATATAAAATACAGGATATGCCTATAAGATATACTTACAAGATTACCAACAGAATATACCTACAGGATATACTTATAGGATATACCTACAAGATAAAGGACATTATTTTTAGAGTATTATCTTTAGCTTATTCCTAGATTAATGAACGTTGTAACTAAAATGGGAATGTATATAATCCCATTTTCTTAATAATTAACAATTTTAATGATTTAATTAGCATTTTTTAATATAAAAAAATAATGTTTAGAATAGTTTATTTTAAAGAAAGAATGTTCTTTAAAATGTATGGTTAAAATATTAATAATTAATACATAAGTATTAATTAAAGATTTTTTTTTATATTCCCATTTTCATGTATCATTCCCATTTTAGTTACAATGTTTATATTAGCTCTTGGAGTTGTGAGTATAAAAGCTCCGACTTAATTGTTATATAATCAGTTGTTATCAACACTAGTCATTCTTGTCTTGTTCCTTGCTCTTGCCTTGCTTTTGAAGTCAAACCACTGTTATGTATGTGATAACAAATTTATCTTTCTTATTATGTCAAATTACTATGTGTATTTTTTGAATTACTATGTATGTGATAATTTAACTTATTTTCTCTTTCTCTTTTGAGTTATTATGTGTATGTGGAATTTCTCTATCTCTCTTTCACTGTGTTAAGTTACTGTGTGTATGTTATTGTTACTCTCTCTTTATTCTCTTAACCTAATTGTTATACTTAATTTTGATAAGTTTATTTCTAAGTTGGACTTATTATTTTTAACTTGACCCTTAACTTAATTATTATTCTTAACCTAGTGAGTTTATCCTTAACCATGTGAGTTTAGGATAATTATTAAATTGAATCATCAAATATAATTTAGAATAATCGTCAAATTAAGATAACCATATGAAGGAATTTAGGATGGCAGCTAAATAAAATTTAGAATGACCGTTAATGAAACAAATACACACAAATTAAATTTATTATATAAGACTAGTGTTAAGCCATGACCCAAGAGCATGATAAAAACAAGGAAACTTTACATAATGAGATAGATTTATGTGTTATCACACACAATAACTTAACTTAGTAAAACTCTTTAACCATACTAAAGTATTAAAGAGGGAGAGAGAAAGTTAAGTTATCACTTATTTAGTGAGAAAAAGAGTTGTTACATACACACATAACTTAAAACTTGAAAGAGTTAAGGAAAAAATTACATTAACTTAAGAGATGTGTTAACTTATCACATAAAGTAATTTAAATTATTAATTAAGGTTAACAATTAAATTAAAAGTTTAACTTAAGGGATAAACTCTCTATGTTAAGAATGACAAAGAAATAAATTCACTAAATAATTAAATAGACTAACAGTACTAGTAATATTATATATTAATATATAAATTATACTAGTATATATAATTAATTAATTAATTGATTAAATTAATGATATATATTTTAGTTTTAAGTAGTTAACAGACATTAACAATTATATGATAACTAATTGACTTTTTGAAGGGGAATAGAATCCGATTTTGCAGTATCTTATGATACAAATGTTACAACAGTTTTACATTTTATATATTTATTTCTCACATACACACACATGTAAAGTATGCAAGCATTGGCACATATGGTTCAATTCAATTTTAGCTTAATTTATGGAATAGTATGGCTAATTAAATTAAGACAAATATAGTAATTCCTCTGATAACTTATCCCTGTGTGACTAATTTTTAACTTATAAATTATAGTGAATAAATAAGTTAAAAGTTATCAAATTAATAAAATATAAGAAAAAGAGTGGATGTTACCGATGGTAACATGTGAGATGCCTTAGCGGTATGCTAAACTTATTTTGGGTCCATACAACTAAATATACTTGGTTTATTTGTGAACGCAAGCCTTTATGTTTGCAAATCTCAAATTTATATGCTTATGGTATATATTACTGTGAAAGAAGAACACTTCTTTCACAACTTGTACAATACTTATAAAAACCAGTTAAACGTGCAAAACATGTAGAACTATGTAGGAAACATGTCTTGAAAGTGCTAGTAAAAATAATTCATGTCTTTTATATATCAATGGGTCCGTTATAAGTTACCCAAGGGATTACTGTATATAAAAAAAAATTACATACTTATTTTCCTTGATTTTTGATTCCAATGATCAAGTTTTAATTAATTACGATTACTACAAAGAGAGGGGTTGTATACTAAAATCGTATTAAAAGATTATTCTGAATATTAATAAATTTAAAAGATTAAACATGCAAGATGTTAATCATTTTTTTGAGCTCTTACAGTTCTAAAAAATCCTACTTAATATTAATGTACCAATTCACCTTTCTCAAATTAAAGAGAGTTTTTATTAGTACATTACAATATGTTTTAATTTCACTCTTTTTATAATAAAATTTGAAGAATAAAATTTAAAAAAAATTAAAAAGTTTATAAGTATACTATAAGTTTACTTTTGATGAAAAATATAAATAATTAAGATTTACATTAAAATTTTATAAATTCTTGTTCTAATCAGGAAGAAACCAACCAACGCATATATATTGATTTATATTCCAAAAATATACCTTTTTAATGTTAGTACTCTGTAACACGTACATATACACATGTTCAAGGCTGGATGGTTTTCCTGGTTTCTCAAGTCTTGAAAGACCGAATTTGGGATTCTTACATTCTCTCAGTGGTCGTTGAACAGTTGGGCTCATCCTCACAGGTATATCTTCTATATATTTGTATTTCATAGATTATTTCATACAAGTGGTTGAACTAGATTGTTGGTGGTCACATCCAGCCTTGAATAGATCTGTATATAATATAGTGGTGTGTGTGTGTTATAAGTGTACCACAGATACACACCATACATATAAGTAATAAGAAATATTTCGAAAATTATGTTTATCACTTCAGCGTAAGTTCTTGCTTTTAACCGTCTAATTTATCTCAATATCAATGCTTTTGTTCACTTCACAGTCACATACAGCACCCCAATCTTGAACTCCGCCTTGATACTCTCGATCTCTGCATTCTCGGGAATCATAACTCTGGATTCATATCTCCCTACGCTCCTGGCAGCCCACTTATCCCCTTCTTACTCTCCTCACTCATCTCACCCTTGATTAATAAAAACCCATCATCAACTACAGAGATTTTAACTTCCTCCTTGGTGAACCCGGGCAGGTCGATCCTCATCATGTAGTTGTTCTTCATCTTCCATAACGTCCCATGGTAGTCTTCTGCAGCCTGGACGGGTAACTGCTGGCCTAGGACGCATGGAAGCTTGGCCCCTCCATCATCTGGTTCATCATGTCCATTATCTGGCCAAATGTTCTTGTCCTGGCATGAACGGGTCCCATAGACCTGTTTGATCGCGTCATGTACATATATATGTGTATTTGTGTATACGTGCACCCGTGATTTAAAATCATAGATATGTATGTAGACATAAACATACACGTATGTGTCACACAGTATGAACTTTGGTATATTGTGTGTTACTATACGTCACAAGACCATGCATATACTACACATAAACACTTGTATATGCACATAGCACATGAACACCTTGCAGAGTTAGTGGAGTTGCTCTCTTTGCCGACATTCACGTTATTGTCACTCGAAGCACAGGCACGTGTTTTGAAGGTGGCTCTACATGGCATTCTCACAAATTCTTGAGATGCTGCACAAGGCGGGTTGAGAATCATGTTTGCAATCATACCTTGCAAAGCCATTGTCGATTTGGATGGGAACAGTTACAATCAAACTGAACTACCTGGAAATGTTTGGTTTACTGTTGCATTATATACTGAGTGAAGAAGCCTCTAGACACCACGCAAGGCGGTAATGTTCTAGCCCTTATGTAGAGTATTCTGACATTCCTGTTTTGCCGAGAATGTTAATATAAGGTTGTTTAATACATTCGCCGGCCTAATTTCCACCACATAAAAAATGTTGACCATTTTGACAACTTCGATGACATCTAAATTTAGCATTTCCCTGCCGTAAAACCCTAAGCAACGCTAACGGTTTCAGGTGCAGCTTTCGGGATGGTGAAGAGAGGTGTTTCAGTTAGTTACAAGAGCGTGCTTCGAAATTTGAAACTTTTTGATGTTGAAATAACTAGCTTGAGGGTAACATCCCCTCCAGTCTAGGAAAGCTTATTGGCATCAGATTATTGTAACAGTTTATCAGGTACCAGTTAGCGAACCCAAGACTTTGAGTGAATATGTAGTTCAAAACGCAGATAAGGATGCAGAAAGCCTGTTGGATATATGAAGTTTCAATGAAGCCGCTCTATTATTGTTCTCTGTTACTCTCTGAATCGGTTATTTTTGTGATGTAATTAACACGATTAATGTACATATCTTAATCGAAAAAATGAGTTGTAGTCACTCTCACTCTGTCTTTAAATGCTCCACTCCTGCAGGTATGTTTCCACTAAGATGGTTGTTGGAGAGGCCAAGAAGTTCTAAAGAACCCAGTCTAGATATTTCCGCAAGTAAAGAAGTAAAAGATGAGTAGTCCTTGTGTGAGAGAGAGATTTCAGGTCCACATTTACACTGTCAAGTCCAGATCAGAAATTCACAGTGGACAATTCCATACAACATCAGTATACGAAATTCATAACGGACAATCTATACATACGTAAGTCCTCGAGATGGCGTACTAAGGAGCTGCAGTTTTGGGCTTCTCAATCACTTTGCCTGATGTTGCATCATATTGAGTTTCAAACCACTTACGAAGGAAACTATCATATGAATAAGTCAATGATAGTCTCTGCTGCAAATGCCCATTCGAGGCAAAACAGATAATATATTCTTCGTCCGCTAAAATCCTTAGCCCACGTGGCGGATCATTTATCCCACAAGCAAGAGCTTTGGGGCAGGCCAGGGAGGGAATATATATTGGCGGTTTCCCTATTGTGAAACTTACTTACCTGGACGGTGTTAATCCGCGAGGTAACCTAAATGAAATACGAAATCTAACATAACGAATAATTAACAATTGTATAATCTACTAATATTATTAATATTTAATAATATTAAAACAATTAATGTATTACATGTTAAAAAATAAATCATGTGTTTAAAATATGAAATATGACTAATATTTGTAATTAACTTATGAATTATATTTATATTCATAAACAATATGTATATATATAGCTTCTATTACTTATATGCAAATATTTTATATTGTTAAATAATAATGTCTATATATAATTATATGTTTATATATATTTATATATTTTTATATATGCTTTTGATTAGTTAATAAATGTATATATTTGTATTTAATATATCATGGATTTACTAATAATTTAACTTTTGAATATACTATAAAAACAATAATTCAATCTTAATAGAATTTCTAATTATATGAGTTAAGAGCTAACTTTAACTTATTTTCTTGAAGTGTTTTTATGAAATATTACTGTTTCACACTAGAAGTGTGAAACCTTTAAGTACATTATATAGATTCTTAAATACAGGAATATATTAGAATATAATAAATGTTTTTTAATAACTAGTTAGGGTAAAAAAGCCAATTGAATATATATTTAATCTAAATAAATCATTAACTATTTAATTTATTCATAACGTTTCACACACACATACGAACGTTATTTAATAATACATAATATTTGCATTATATAAGTAATCAATAATATGTATTATAGGTATTTATAATAAAAGTGATAAATTATTAAAATCATAAAAAGTTACAATATAGGATAAAAAGGCTAGTGAAGAATACATATATATTACTTTCAAATTTACATCCTATTATAAAACAATTAAAAAAGTTTAATTAATGAAACATACTAAATGTATGTATATGCATAAGCCAAAGCATATTGCATATAGGTATGTGTATATATATGATTTATTTTGTTTTTATATTTCATTTCTTATAATATACTTTAATTTATAACTTGTTAATTTATATTAGCCAGACTTGCCTTTTCTATTGAAAAAGTAATATTCAGATTGTATAATATAGATAATATTATAAAAGTAATTTCTGTATTTAAGTTCATAATTTCTTTATTATATATTTGAATATGCTAATAATAGATTTAGTTGTTTAACATTAACCTTATCTGGACCTTATGTTAAATTTATTTTAAATCGATGATGTTTAAATATATATATATGCATGTGTAACTAAATATATATGTTTTTGGTTAGTTAATACATGATATTTTTTAAATAATTTAATTTTCGAAAATCCTTGTTAATTTATTTAATGAAACTTTAAACATTAATCCATTTTCAATGTTTAATAATACTTGATAATTTAATATACTTTATGCGACAATACATACATAAGGGCAGTTTGATTTTGTGCTTATGTAAATTTTTATTCTATTATTTTACTAGTTTTTTTCACATGTGATGCGGATATTTAATATGCTCTGAGAGTTTCTTAAAAAAAATATCTTAAATGCTTTAAAGATATATGTCTTTTTAATGTGTTATTAATTATTTGTATTTATTAATACACATGGATATATAATAGACGTAACACATTTGTGTGTGCACAACTTATGTACAGTGCTTTACGTCTCAATTAATAATGTTATTTATTATTCAATATAAATTTATATATTCTTTGATTTGCATGTGTACATAAATAATATGTTTCTGATTAACGAATACATGTATTTATTTGTGTTCCTAATGATTTGCTTAAATTTTAAATATCATTGTTAATTTAATTAAATTTAAAAAGAAAAAAAGATCAATCTTAACCACCGAACTAGATTTTCTTTTTAAGTAAATTATTGATATTCTTTTTATTATTTTTTCACCTGAATTACCTTACAACAAGCTCTTACACTCATTATATATGTAAGTTTAAAATATACTTATATGCTATTGCATATATTAGTGAAATTTATACTAAAGTATTAAGGCAAATTTAAATATATGTATGTAAATTTAAAAATTGTACAGACGTATTCTTCATAAGTCTTTTTGCATTTATAATTAGCTTGTAAAATAAACATTTTAATTTATTAAAATTCCTAGTTATTGATTTTTTTTTTGTTTTTTTTGTAAATATGTAGGTTATAATAAAATAGTTTTTCTCGTGTTTACTTTTCCATTACCGGTTAAAATAAATTCATTAGTATGTTTGTTAATTAAACATAGAGAAATATATATATATATATATATATAAATTGCAATACACCAAAATCAATCACTTAAACACTTAAATGAAAACACACACACACACATTTCATTCATTTCACGTAGCAATATGGAGTCTGCTGAAGGTATTTAAGCTGTTACAGCCTTTGCTGGTTCTGTGATTGAGACGGTCCAAGCTACTGTGTACATGTTTTGTAAGAACTTCAAGCCAATGAATCGCTTTAGATGTGTTTTCATGCAATGAATATTCTCGTGAATTCTAAATCAATGAAGCAATATTATGTTCAACGTATTTCACTTGAACTCGTCGCCTATTCAGGGCATAACGATAGGATATCCTTAATTCACTTGACTCCTTGCGCCACGTGTTCGTATCAAGCAAGAACTTGGAGGCGTGCTAATGTAACATATTTACCTGGACGGGGTTAATCTGTGATCAGGAAGGCGGATAGCTTATGTGAGGCCCTTTTATTTGGCCCGCCTACCAACTTCCCAAGCGAGGTGTGGACGTTATAATTTGTGGAAGCTGAGGGCTCGCGTTCGCGCGGCCCTCTCCAAATTTAAATTCTTAAACTGCAAAAAATTATTAAAATTGGAGGATAGTGTTGAAAACGAGTAAATATTAATATTTATGAATTAAATTTAAAACCTTATTTTATACTGTTAACTTATTTAATCGATAATTCAATTGATGGATATGTATAGTAAATATGAGAGAGAGTACACGGCATGCTATGGACTTGTTTACAAACATGGACTGTAACCATGTCAATTGAGTACGTACACTAAAATGTTTTATAAGATATATTTTGTATAATTTGACATGTCACTTGAGTATGTACACTAGAATATATATAGAATGATTTTCTATAAGTTTTACAGGTGAATATTTCTACCATAAGGTATAATTATAAATTTTATATTATATGATTTTAAAGATATTTTTTTAATAAAATAATTTGATATATTTTTGTCTGGTTTCTCTTTTAAGGAATTGTCTTTCGTCGTCTTGCCCTCTGTCCTATATGTACTTACACAATGAGTTGTACTCTGTTATACTTTTGAAACGAATAAAGAGAAAAAGTAATTTCACCATTAGGCATTATTTATCTTGTGAGAACCAATACACAATACAGTAAATATATAAAATTAAGGTCAGAATTTATATATACAAAGTAAAATGTATATTTTAGTCATATTTGGACTATCTTATAAAAGATTTAGTAACATCATAAATATATTTAGCAAATTCTGAAATATATTATGGTTTCATTTTCTAAAACTTCATAAAAAAGAGCTTGGCTTAGTCCTTATTAAATTCTTCGTTGAGTTGATGTTTAAATTTACCATGTATAAATGTTGAGTCTCAAAAAATATATTTAATTGTTCACGTTTTACGATTCAAAAAGTTTTTATTACAAAAAAGGTAATATAAGGTAATTACAAGAACAAGGTCAATAATAACAAATTGAAGGAAGTGGCTGATTGAAGAGAATTTTAACCATGTTATTGTGAACTTATGCTCGACTTAATATTCTATTGAGGTAACATGCAGTAAAGGAAGAGCTTGATTTAAATAAATTACCCAATATTGAACTTCAACATACTTAAGTTTGTAAAAAACCAAACTAATTTCTGAAGGTATTTGAGGTCTTTACCCATACAATGCTTTGAATATAGATGTGTTAATGAAAATCTAAATACCAATGTTATATGTAAATTCTAAGTATCACAAATATTAATCCCAATCATTCTGAATAGGATTTACATACTTATAATCATATTTTAAAAGTCCGATTCAAACGCTTCACTAGCCCATGTATTTGTGGATGAAAGGGAGACGTGAAAAATTGTTAAATTCTCATTTATGAAGTAAGAACCTTTAAAACTTTAATAATAAAGGCAAATCCATTATTTAAGAAAATCCATTCTGGACATGAATGGTGCAAAATTACTCAAGTGAGTAAAAATTAGCAACACTATGGGTCATAATATTTGGTAAAGTTCTAGCCTCCACCTAACATGTTAGATAATCTGTTAAAACCACAACATATTGATTACCTACAACCGAAGGTGAAAAAAGATTAATTAAATCCCATGTTACAACACTGAAAATGTCAACCCCTAGTTTTTGTCATTTTTAGGGTAAAAAATCTCTAGAAAACAACCTTTTGTTTTTGTAAAAAACAATTAACATACTAGGGGTTGAACATTGGTTTGTTTTTTTACATTGTAGTTATTATAATTAATATACCTTATAATATTGTTTTGTTTTTGGGAAATGTTATAATGACCTGATGATTTACTAAAATGACCTAACACATTAGCAACCGTCAGTTATATAGTGAATTTTTGCCATGCAGTGAGTACACCTCTTCTGATATATATAAATAAAGAATCATTGTCACCATTGGCTACTTCACTGTATCTATGGGGACAGGCAAGGCAGGGAGGGGGAAAAGCGCACTGTACACAATCAAAACAAGCTCTCTAGCGACATCACAACCAACTTAAAAAAATTCTATTCATTGTTGGCCAGCTAGGGGCAAGTCTGCCGGTTGTGGCCAAGTTAATTGCACCCTCTACACAATCGTTGTCTACACTCTTGTGGTGCCAGAACTTGCTAGGGCAGTGGCACTTCCTGGGGCAGTGGCACTTGCTGCAATGGCTGGGACGACACCTGGGATGGCAAATGGGATGGCACTTGGGATGGCACTTGGGACGGCAGTTGCCATCCAAGTTGTACAATGTATGCATGGCTACTGCCATTGCTTGTGGTGCAAGCACCACGCTTCCTCGGCCCTGGCCCCATCCTCCACGCTGAGGGCTTGTGACCGTTGAACCTTTGTTA
The DNA here is from genome assembly GCA_003024785.1 of Selaginella tamariscina. Taxonomy (NCBI): domain Eukaryota; kingdom Viridiplantae; phylum Streptophyta; class Lycopodiopsida; order Selaginellales; family Selaginellaceae; genus Selaginella; species Selaginella tamariscina. The sequence goes on along the minus strand of PUQB01000224.1, from coordinate 147,925 downwards.
TGTGTGCTCAAACCCAGAGAGGTCTCGCAGGGTGGAGCAATGGTGTGGCCGTCCACATGGTCGCTTGATGCGGTGCGGTTCTAGAATGCTAACCTCGTCTGGGTTTTGCTACACCTGTCATCAGCAAGTTACCATTGGTTATGGAAAGCTTCCACCAGAATGGGCTCACCCTCGTGCAACCACCGAGAATGTTAGTCATGCAGTGTACTCACCACGTGGCAAAAATCCACCACACGATTGACAGTTGCTAACGTGTTAGGTCATTTTAGCAAATCATTAGGTCAGTATAACATTTCCTTTTGTTTTTTACCCTTGTTTATATAGTAATAATTTTTGTTTGTTTTCTATATAATTTATTTTATTTAATTTTAGGTTTGTTTATTGATTTTAATTGTACTTAATAAAAACTCTTTAACTTTCGTTAATTAAATTAAAAACAATAAATATTAAATTTCTTTATTTTTCACTTCTCTTTCTTCCAAGCTTTTTCAGACTTTCCCACTTATCTTTTTAAATAAGTAGCAAAGAACAATAATATATAATGTATGTATAAACTAAGAATTTCATAAATATCTATTATATTTATTATAATCTAAATATGTGAGTCTATACATCTTAGAGACATTATTTATATATGTGTGTGTGTAGAGAGGGACAAAGAGAGATGAATTTATGCATATACACACACGTGTTTGTCTTCAACACATGCTCATGTCCATGCACATAGTTATAAATTTTTAATTAAATATTAAACCACTAAACACATTATAAAACTCAGAGACAAAAAAAACAACATGTGCACCTCATATACACGTCCACATGCACACACACATATATATGGAATTAAACATCCATAACATATATATAGAATTAAATAGGGATGTATTGTATTGCCAACTACTCTTATTGGCTTGATGATATACATCTTTCTCTATGTGTGTGTTTGTATGCATGTAGAGAGAGATGAATATATGTGCTTATATATATACACACTTGTTTACCTTCAACACATGCTTATGTCTATACGAGTAGTCCAAATCCCCATTATAAACTCATTCAATATACAAATAACACTTCGATACACACATGCACATATATATGTATTAGGATACTTAGAAAATGAATTAAGCCTGAATTTTATAAATTTAGTAAGAATTGTAAAGATTTCTTCATTCTCGAACTTCATAGACCTGCCATTCCAAATCCACTCCGAAATCTAAAAAAGTGATGGACAAATGCAAGTTTAAAGGGACTTATAGACTTGCCATACACAACGGCTCAAAACCCTAGCCAAGACCTATCAAGTGTGATGGACAACTGAGATTTAACTTGTAGTTCAAATCCCATAATTGGTAATATTTGTGCATAGCATTTACACACACATATTTGTGGAAAACTAAATATATATCATATACATTTATAACCTTGAAAAACTTCAATTCTTGTATTTTAATTTTTAAATAATAATACTTATTAAAATTAGGTATTTAACTTATAACATATTTAGAATAAAATAAAAAAAGATTATTAATTTTTAAATGTTAAAAATGTCATAATAGAAAATGGTAAGAAATAACATTTTTTTTAAAAAAAATTACATTATATTGCATTATATGTTTAATTAACTGATTGCATCATAAAGTTTTCTTGATTTTTTAAAAACTAATATTTAATATATTTAATTTATATTTATATTAAACTATTTTTTTTAAAATTTATATTAATATAAAAAATTAATTAATATAGAGTTTATTAATTTATGTAATTTTCCCTAAAAAATCTAACATTTTCTATTATGACATTTTTAACATTTAACAATTAAAAAACTTTATTTTATTTCATTCTAAATATGTTATAAGTTAAATACATATTTTTTATTAAGTATTATTATTTAAAAATGAAAATACAAGGATTAAAAGTTTTTAAGAGTATAAATGTAAATTTAAAACTTTCACAAGAGAATTTAAAATTTCTAAGGGTATATATATATAAATATAATAAGTTTAAGGGGTATATATGTAATTTTCCTTATATTTTATACTGCGCTCATTACCTATCCCATTTCAATCGATCACGGAATTTATAATGCATCTCTCCTCTTTTGTCTCTCTCTCACACACACATACTACATAAGTTAAACATTATGTAATTCAAAATGAAATATCTTTTGTTAAGCCATAATTGTTGAGTTTGCATGGAGGATGTATGTGTGTGTATATAATATAATATACAAGTGTGCGTTCCTGATATAATTGAATACTAAAATATATTTTATTATGATATATTAAACTAAATAATTCTTTCTTTATCCTTATTTACAAAGTAGAAAACTATCCCTAATTTTGTTCAGAGTATAACTTACTATCAAATTACATATGCCATGGTGAAATAAAAACATAAAGTAAATAAAATATTTTATCACTGTATTTTAACGAATTATAACATAGTTTTATACATGTTACGAACCCAAAAACCAACCCTTGTTCTTGGACCCTTAATACTTCTCCTAATATGTTAGTAAAAAATTTCTACCCTAGTATTTATAAAATTAGGCATAGTTTTTTTGCTTTGTTTATTTTACATTTTCCGATGCAAGTTCGAATGGCCGTTCCAACCCACTTTTCCTAATTATCTTCCACACAACCATTCATATTATGAATCATATATTCGTTATTGGGTCACGTCACAACAAAGTACTAGCTAAAATTGCTAATTATTAGGAAATGGGACTATAGCCATGCCCATTTTAGTTATAACATGCATATATTGACAGCAATGCAGAAGAGTTACAGAATTTCTTGGGCATGGTTGGTTATTACCGGCGATATGTCAAGGATTATGCCACTTGTATAAATTCCAAAGCACCAATCGATCATGAGGAGTTCTGAGTTTAACATAATGAACAACTTTGTACGTACTAGATCACATCGTGTCGTATATTCGACCAGTAAAAAGAATGTTGTAAGCTGTTCAAAGTTCTTTAATAACCAAAATGTCCACCAGAAAGTGAGGGATCATGATTTGCTATAAGATACTTAGGAACAAAATTGATTAGAATTGCCAAGTGTAGTAAAGTCATAACATTTGTGCCAATAAAACAAACCACACTGTCATATATGTGAAATTGTGTCACAAATGAAGAGAAACAAAAGTTGGACAGTTGAGAAGGATTAATTAGTGCCAAACAAATAAGTTAAATCTAAGCATTTGTTTGCACAAGGAGCCTTAGAAAGAGCATTAGCATCCACCATATTATCCCTCGGACGATGTTTGACGTCAAAATCATACATCTAGAGCTGAAGTGCCCATTTGGTAGACCGTCCGAGCAACTTCATGTTCTTTAATAAGGCTGAAACAGCTACATGATCACATTCCAAAAGTGTACGAGACCCATGGAGATACATAAAAAGATGCTCAAAAGCCCACATTGCAATTAAACATTCAAAATCTGAAGCACAATAGTTGTGTTTAGGACCTTGTAATGCTCTACTCACATATGTAATGGGATGTCAAATGGACTCATCACATACCTCAATCTGCATTAGAATCCACTAATACTTACAGCAAAAACATCCGTTCATAATATAAAAGGACAAAAAAATCCAGATAATGAAGCATCGGAGGGGAGTCAAATGCTTTCATAGCTTATAAAAGGAATCTTCACGGTCAATCTACAGAAAAGCAACATCCTCGTGCAACAAGGCTCGTAAAAAAGCATTGACATTAGCCAAACGAGGTATAAAACGTCCTAAATTTGTGACCTTACTAAGAAACCGTTGTAAAGACCATACATTTGTTGAACGAGGAAATTTCACCACAACCTCCACCTTAGATGGATTCACACGCAGCCCCTCGTGACAAACCACATCCAAATACGTAGTTACGACTATGCCAAAAACACACTTGGACTTCTTCAACTTAAGCTCATACTCCTGTAGATGATCAAACACACAAGCTACTTCCTTGAAATGATCTTTCCAAGAAAACTTCATTCATTATGCACTGAAATGTGGCAGGAGCATTACACTAAACCAAAAGGCATAACAAAGAACTCAAAAGGAATTTGAAATGATTTTTTGGGAATATCTTTGCGAGCCATAAGAATTTGCCAATAACCTGAAACAAGATTCAATTTAATAAACCAATGACTCTTACCTAATTATCATGTGTGTTTGGTAAGGGTTCCGTACAACATTGATGAAATGGTAATCCACTATGAACTGCTTAGATCCATCAAGTTTATCCACCAAATGGGGCTCCGATGCACATGGATTGAAAGAATAACGAGCCAACTTCTTTTCCAACAATTTTGACACAAATTTTGGTATGATAATCAATCTTTTGGGAATCGCCTTTGAACATCAGCTTTAGAAGATAAAGCATCTCCGATAAACTCATTAGATTAAAAATAATAATTAAGTTAAGGGTAAACTCACTAGGTCAAGGATAACAATTGAGTTAAGGGTTCAATTTATAAACTCATCAAATTCAAAATAACAATTAGGTAAGGATAATTAAATATGCACATGAGTTAAAATATAAACTTACTAAGTTAAGTATAACAAATTTAGCTTAAAGATAAATTTATTATGTTAAGAACAATAATTGGGTTAAGGGTCTAACTTAAAATTAAAGATAACAACTATATATTAAGGATTCATCTTAGAAATAAAACTCATTAGGTTAAGGATAATTGTTATAGTTTTTACTGTGACTCCTCTTTACTTTGGATGTTGATTGTTGTTACCTACCGAGTCCGTTGACAGACCCTAGAGGGTGTAAGAAACAGGCCCGCTTAGTGCACTTGGGTATCTAGTAATCGTCCGGCCGGGTGTCACTAAGTATTTGCAAGAAACTCTAGGCGAAGCTAGCACTTACCTTCTAGAAAGCCCCCTCTCGGTGATTTGTGTCCTAGTTGGATTTCTGGTTGGCTTCGGTGAGTTCGGCATGTCAGATATGTTTAAAAACACTTGTAGGGTTGACCTAACCCTAGGGTCGATCCAACCCCACGCCCTAAACCCCTTGGGGTAGGGTTTAGGTGTCGATTGGGTCGATTGGGTAAACTCATCGTCTCTTTTGCATTGGGGATAGATTTCAGTGCTAGCCCACTTATTAGAATGGCATTTTAGGGGGGGTGGCTCCGTCACAGAAATAAGGTAGAGTAGGTGTGGGGCAAGCAGGCCAGAGACTAAGGTCTCTGGTTCCTTCCTCCCTGCCGGCATGGGTTCATCTCATGTCGTCAAGGCATACTCGCTATGCCGCCGTGTCCCACTCGCCCGCGAGGTACATCACACTTTAGGGTAGCCTACCCTTATCGTTGGCAAATCTGCACTGCTATGCTCGAGTACGCCGCATCCAGGGAGTTAGCCAACTCCTTTTGTCCGGTAACCCACTCACACATCTGGGTAATCGTTAAGACTTTGTTTCAGGGGATGAGCTCTCAGGCAGACAGGTTCCCAAAGGGGTATCCGAGTGTGGGCTCTAAGAGTTGGCATCTGGTGAGCCACGATCGTGGTACCGGGTCTAACTCTTGTCTCTGGGGGGGGCTATGAAGATAGCCTTGTCCTATGAAACGGTGCCACACACACATGTGACACTAGGATGGGTTTCATACAAGTGCAACACTCAGGCATGACCCACGGGGTCGTGTCTCAAGCCTAAGGCCGAGGGTTGGTGAACCTGACAAGCACATGTTCGTGTTCTAGGACTAGGGCCAAGCCTTGGGCACATGCCCAAGGGAGGTTAGGTCTCTTTGCCAAGTGTGCTTACTGGCACACATGGTTAAGGGTGTTCGTTCTTAGGATGTGGGAGCATGTCTGAGGGTTGAACAACCTAAGCTCCTTAGCAAGGGTCTTCTTAGACATAGGCATGGTTCCCTTTGGGGAATAAGGGTTAGTGTTTTCCAACCTTAGCCTCTAAGGAATGCTTAGGGGATCACTCGTGCCCACTGACTGCGGACACTCGTGTGTTCTCCAAGTACTAACCCTAGAGCCAGGGTATGACTTGGCCACATAGACCCTTAGGGGTTAGTTGTGGGTCAAGATACCCCTCATCGTCTTTTAGGGGTTGTACTTAATTGAGGGTGATTCCTCAAGATGTAGGGTGATGCTTTAACCCTATTAAGGGGATGTGTGGAACACACGTCTTCTTGATGGGGGTTAGGGCATGAGCCTGTCTAGGTCTTCTAAGGCAGGACCCTAAGTCAACTAGGGTTATCCCTCAAGGGTTTTGGGGGCAGACACTCTATGGAGATTTAGGCTAAACCCTAAATCAACTAGGGTTATCCCTCAAGGGTTTTGGGGGGCAGACACTCTAGGGAGACTTAGGGTAAACCCTAAGTTAACTAGGGTTATCCCTCAGGGTTCTGGGGCAAACATTCTAGGGAGACTTAGGCTAAACCCTAAGTCTCCTGTTCACTTGGGCATTAGAGTCTAACCCTAGGGGTCATTAGGGTGGTTCTGGGAGACTTAGCGCTGCTCATACAGGGTTATGACACTAGATGGTCGCCCAGTAGCCACGTGTTGCCATGTGGTGGCCTTCGGGTAAAACTCTGACAATAACAACTCAATTAAGAGTCCTTAAATGGCTTAAATATAAATTAATCATGTTAAATATAACAATTAAATTAAAGGTCTAACTTAAAAATAAACTCATCAGATTAAGAATAACAACTTGGTAAAAGTTCAACTTAAAAATAAATTTACTAAGTTAAAGATAATAATTAAGTTAAAAGTTATTAAATAATTAAGTTTAAGTAGGAATTTATAAATAAACTCACTAGGTTAAAGACAACAATTAAGTTAGAGTTAATTCATTAAGTTAAGGTTAATAATAACAACTGAATTAAAGATTTAATTTAGAAATAAATACTCCAAATTAAAAATAATAACTAGGTTAAGAGTCCATTAATTAATAAATTATATTAAATAATTAAGCCCATCAATGATGAGTCTATTGTGTGTGGGTGCATCTATTTATCATCAATATTCCAACTGCCATCATACATAATTAATTAATTATTTATATTATTAAGGATATATATTTTAATTTTAAGGAGTTAATAGACATTAATAATTATATGATATAATTGACTTTTTGAAAGGGAATAGAATCCTAATATCTGATGGTGCAAATGTTACGACAATTTTACATTTCCATGTATTTATTTTTGACACACACACATACATTCAAATAAGTGAATAAAGGTCCACAGGTATGCACAACATTGACATAGATACTACAATAATACAGCTAATTAAATTAAAACAAATATAATAATCCCTCTCATAACTTATTCCCGATAACTTATATCCTCTAGTAATTATAAAGTTTTGTGTCCATCGTATTCATTTCACATTGACTAATAAGTTATAACAAAGAGATAAAATAAAAATTATTAAAGGGAATAAAACAAAGAAAAGAGTGTGGAGAGATGCTAGGTTAAACTTGTCTTGGGTCAATACAATTAAATATGCTTAGTTTACGTGTGAATGCAATCCTCTATGTTTGCAAATCTCTAATTTATATTTATTAATAAGACATGTCAAAGTCACTTCGTGAACACATTACTGCTAAATACAAATATATGTGGTGCACCCGACCCGGTTTGATATAAGGGCTTATATATAATCACAGACAAAGGATTTCTATGCTACTAACCTTGCTTATGTAGATATATAGCCTTGATACAGCATACATACTTATACATACATACATACATACATACATACACATATATATATATAGAGAGAGAGAGAGAGAGAGACACACACACACACACACACACACACACATATATATTTATATGCATGTCATACATACACACGAGAGAGAGAGAGAGGTTCGAGTAAACTTAACCTGCTGCCCAGAGACATAAGCCATGGCTCTGTCACGTTTGAGCACACCTATCTGCCTCTGATCATATTTCGTCTGCAAATCGTCTAACCTCGTTATACTTGAGTCCCATCCATCCTAGAGATTAACAAAAGCAGTTAATGTATGACATTATACATACATTCTACAGCCCTCGTACACCAAATAATCAATTGATGAACAACAGCTTAACACGGATTTTCTTGGTCGGACTTGCTGCTGCTGTTGACGGCAATAAAGAAGCTGCTGTTGAACAGCCTGACCTTCCTCAGAGTTTCTAACACGTTTAGCGCGGACATGGGCTTGAACTTTCACTAATGCTTGCATGCAACGAAGTGTAAGTGCTGCTTGCTTGCGAACAAGGTGGCCTCTAAACAATGCTTGCAATCTAACCACACCTTTAAGCGCTCTCGGTGCTCTCCTAGCCTGTACATAACAATAATATCCATTGTGATGCACCAACATATATATATACGTGACAACTTACCAAGTACCATGAAGCAGTGCAACCAAACATGAAGCAATTACATGTATCATAATAAAGTTAGAAGTTATGATACACTATTGGTTTTGGCCAAGATACCAATAAGGTTCTTGGTGACGATTATGAGTGGATATGCATGTTCACTTCAAAAGATAAGATTCAAGTGACGACTTTTAATTTGAAAAAGGGGGTAAGATCTTACACGTTCAAAAGAGTATAATTTTTGGTGCATATCGAAAAAAGCTATATAATTAAAACATCACTAGAATATTTTATGGAGAATTAAGAAGGGAATATGCTGGTCGGGTGCTGCACACGACGTGTGGGCTCTTTGCGGGTTTGTTCAGATCTCAAATGGAAGCGCTAAAGCAGGCATGCGAGCAGGAGGAGCAGCTATTAATACCCAGAGAACAGGCAAGTGCAGAGGTAACTAGCATTCTAGCACGTCTCTTCAGTGAAACAAGAAGAGGAAGCCATTTTGTTTTGTAAGTTCTCTACTCCTCAGAGCCTGCCGTCTCTTCAGAAATCATGCGAATCTGGCAAAGATGTCATTCTTTTACTTGGAAATCTAATAGATCCACAGGATGCAGACAAGTGCCTAACCACATTTAACTATGCCATTGCTAAACAGACAAAAGTCGTCATGCCTAGTGATTCTTCCTTGATTAGCTATTATACGAAGATTTTTGACGAGCAACTGGAGATCGAGCTCGAACCAGAGTACATCAACAGGAGTAAAAGGACTGGAGTCATATTAAGCGACTACACTGTTAAGTACAAGACGTTTACATTAGATGCAAAGAAGAAAATCATTCAAACGCTCCTCAAACCTGCTGGTAATTAAGCTCTCATATTAATACATTATTAATTCATCAACTACAGGTTCGAGTGGACTCGTCAATGAGCAGAAGCTTGCAATTGAAACAGAGATCGACATATTTGGGAGAGCAACAGCATTCTGATGCAAGTTTCAGCGTTCAGAGGGGGACTGTGAAATCAGGCTTTTGTGATCACACCAACGAGGACTTGTTTGGCTTCTATCCTGATTCCGTCAGACTATCCATAGAACCTAAGTTCAACTCCGTCCCTGTTTTGGTTGTTCAAGACGAGAAGCTTGCAGAAGTCTCCTATAACATAACCAAGGAACACACTCAAGAGGTAAAACAGCAGGGAAGTGTTGGGGTGGGTATAAACTTGGGAATCCTCAAGTTCGCACCCAAATTTGGGGCTGAAGTAATCAGCAGGGAACCGGAAACTGTGGCTGCAGCAAGTGTGACACCTGTTTATGAAGGGAGCAGTAATCAAATTTTCGAGTGGAAAATGAAGACTTGGGAAGACGGGCAGCCATATAACTGGGAGAAGCCACACGCGGACATGCGAGGATTGCATGGATGGCGGAGGCTTCCATATCCTGGGACTGGTCCGATCATCACTGGGATTAACAGAGTGCGCTGGAATGTGCCTGAGGAGAGCATGATATCCAGCTTGAGCTTTGAGTTGACTGTGGAGGCCATGATGGTGCTGCTGGAAAAGAAAGCAGTTTGGAATCTTTGTGGGTTTGGAAGTTTGTCTTTAGTTCCAAAGTCAACTAGAATTAAAGTCACGCACAAGGCAGTGATTCAGCTTAAGTCATTATAACATCAACAAGACAACTTAAATATTTCTTAATAAAAGAGTGTTTGATCTTCTAGGAAACTGCACTGCGCCGTGTGGGCTGCTATACTCAACTTTAATCAGGCTTCAATGGGGATCTAAAAAGCTTTTGTGGCTTCTTTGAGATAAGATTCTAATCCATTACAATGGTGGAAGAGCTGCGGTCAGGGATTTCCTATCTTGCCCAGCATCCCCCACAATTTGGGCAAGCCTTGAGGAGCTTAGGACTTTGTTGTCACAAATTTCTACAAAAAATTGACGCTGATGGGTTCCACTGGAGTTCAGTGTTTCTTGAGAGCTTCTTGCTCTGCCGCATGTCCTTTACAATTACTCCAGACAGCACCAACAAGCTCTTCAGCTATCTCCAGACCTGCTGCTTCAATGTGGATGAAAGTCTCCAAGGTGAGTCTTCCATAGCCTTGGCCGCATTTTTCGTAGGCTGCAAAAGTGTGCATGGATCCAAGCTCGAGCTTGCCATTGACTGGTTCACAAGATCCCACAGTGCAGCAAGAAGTCCACTTTTGAAATACAAGGTGGCTTTTGCCCTTTACGATGCTCTCTCAGACGAAGAAAACTTTGATGATGCTTTAAAATGGTTGAACTTAGCAATCCAAGTGGCACAAGGCTCAGAAGCCATCAACATCACGCGTTTCACCATCGGACTAACTCTGGCAAGCCTTGGCAAGTTTGAATCTGCTCAGCAAATTGGCTTTGATTCTACTAGCAACTTATTCTCGGTGGCATTGAAAACCATGATGGACGCAGAGATTAGGCGTCTCCAGCAGGAATCATTCCAAGGGAAACAACTCATTTCAGCTTATGCCACAGCCCGGAGGCTGCTCATCGTTCATGCATGCCAAACCTAGGAACGAAGCTGGAAGAGTTTCTGGGCAATTCAGATTGCTGCTCTCAGGAGTTTCTGCTCAGTTTCTGGATCTGGATGGATTCAGTAAATATATCCGTGACCTTGATGGACTGTTGAATCCTGAGGAGAGCAGCAAGGGAAGTCTCAAGCTCATTCTTTGCATATAATATGTATTTCCACGGGAGGATCATCAAGCTACAAGAAGACAACATCTTCGTGGATCCTCGGCCTCATTTTGAAGAAGCTCTGGACAGGTTTTGGCAGAACGAGGTCGATATTGACTCTTTGGTCTTATGCCAACAAATATCGATAAAGGCAGGCCATTGGACATGTTTCCATAAGTCTGCACAGATGTTAAGTGTACTCAAGGAGAGATTAGAAGTGGACAAGGCGTTTATATACTTTCCTCGAGCTTCTGTGAAAACGGTAGCGATGGAGAAGATCCAGATGCATGGGCAGCGTATTACTGTTCAGGTGCAGCTACCATCCCAGACATTCCAGTCTCTTCAAAAAGCTATGATAAGGAGTTTCTAAAAAGATGTTTAAGGCATGCAAGAACATCAGCTTTAAAAGTAATGGCAGCACTCCATTTGGCTATTGCAACTGATGAGACTACCGAGAAGCTGGAACTGCTGGAAAGAGCGAAAGACTACGCATTTATGAGTCATAATGAACACTTTATAATTCAGACTAGCGTCCATTTGTTTGAGGCCTTGCAACCGAGTCGAAAGTATAGTAAGATGCACCAACTTAAGGAGCAGCTGAGCAATCTGACTCTTCAAAGTTGTCCAAATTTGTTGTGCCTTGAGGCTCTTGTCAAGTGGATAAACGGGTCCACTCAAAGTTATTTGGACATACACAATCGCATCGGACACAGTCACGAAGAGCTTAGAAAATGCATTGACGTAACAATATCCTCTGGGCTTGTTGAAGACTCTGATGGGGTTTTCTACAGGTATTCTACACCGTTGTTTGAGGAAAACTTATTTACTTATCTATTTATGTAGGTACTTCACTACAGATGAACAACTACCTTTGTCCTCCATTGAGAATCACTACATGAACCACATTTCAGCCTCTGCACGGCAACAGGTCAATCATTATGAGGAAGAAGCTCAGGGGTAAGTAATAAGTATGAGCTCTTGGAACCTTTTCTGATCTGTCGATGCAGTCTTATTCATCATTGTTCAACCGCAAACTATCCCGAAGACTTTCTCTTGCTTTTCTATCATTTCAGGTCACTTGTTCTTGAGTTCAAACTGGAGGAAGCCGAAACTGCATGTGCACACATGCTAAATGTCCACCCGGTTCACACCGCCTACACACTCATCCAGCTGGTGAAGCTTTGTGCACGGTACTACGAGAGAGACTACTGTAACAGTAGCAGAAAGAGTGAAGTCGTAGAGAAATCACTAGCAGAAATAATGGAGTCCGTTGTTACAGCAGCCATAGCTTTTGAAAAAGCTGAAGTGGGATCTCCTTACTTCCTCTTCGAGGCTTACTGGTACCATGCGGAAGGATTTGAAGCACTAGGGTGGCAATCGCATGCCATTGAGAAAATGGAAGAGAGTCTCAAGGTAGTTCAAAATAGGAAATAAGCATTAAATGTTCTTACTCTGGAATTCAGGCCTTCTCCCAAGATGATGCCAACTTTGAGCTATTCAGCGATGGTCGAATCCAGTATTTGGACATGTATTATCCAAGGTTTCAGAAGCTCCAGCTGGCTTTAATAGCAAGCGAAGACGCTGATAAGTCTCTAATCTGGTCCGAGAGGCAAAGAACCCGTGACTTTATGTACACTCTCAGAACACAAGACCGGGAGAGCTACTTGAAGGAACTGGCTGTGTTTGATATGGATGATAGTCAAGCATTGGAAGAGATTGCAGCTTCTTTTCGTATGGCCGGTGACCAGGTGGTGGTTATAGTCATTAATCAATACAAGGTGACGAGCGGAGATTGGATTTTCGTCACTTTCTTTGTGCATCCCGGGTTGCATGCCAACAAGCTACTTGCTCATTATCAAGAAGTAAGAGCAGATCATGTGATCTTTACGGCAACTGTCGAGGACATTATCAACAAAAGTATGTCCGATCCTGAGTTTAAAGATTATTTTCAGACGCTACATCGGTTGTTGATAGAGCCATTTAAAGCAGAGCTCAGGGATGTCAAGCCCAAGAAGATTATCTTTGTTCCATCAAAGGTACGTTCACAGATACTAGAATACTCCGCTCAAAGATATGTTGTTTGCAGGAGACGTCCACAATACCGTTCAACTTTCTATTGGATGAATTAACGGGATTGTTTCTGATTCAGGAGTATGCAATCGCTACCATAGCATCACTGAGAATGTTGGGCATGTGCGAGAGGAGAAAAGTGGAACTGGAAGAAAAAATTGAACATGATGAACCATACTCATTGGTTGTGGGAGATCCTACAAACGACCTGGGGTTTGCATCAGAAGAAGCTCACTCGGTGTCGAGTGTCCTCTTGGAAAAAACCAAGTGCAAAGTGAACGTTCTCCACAGTCAAAGTGCCACGAAACAAGCAGTTCTGGACAAACTGCCATCGAGTCACTGGATCCACATTGCATGTCACGGCATTGTCGACTCAGATCAGTTCCCAGAAGGTGCATTGCTATTAGCAACTAACAAGGTCCACTTGGGAAAACCTCGAGACAGTTCAACTAGGCGTCGCCGTGTTGTTAGAGCTCTCATTGCTGCAAACGAGACGGAGAAACTACTTGGGCAGGAAATAGTGCAGCATTGCCAGGGGATGAAGGCATGTGGAGCCATCTTGACCGCTTGCTCTACTGGTGTTGGACGCAAATCCGCTGAAGGAATTCTAGCACTTCCGAGGTCTTTCCACATGTGTGGGGTTCCTAGCGTGGTGGTTTCGCTGTGGGATGTTGATGATGATGATGATACAAGCAAGCTGATTGACCTGTTTTACGCAAGCTCCTCCAAGGCACAGAGATTGCGGAGGCCCTTCAGCTGGCAATTGTGCAAATGCTAAGTGAAGAGCACGAGGTTTATGGTGGACCAGCTTACCATGTCATAACGTGGGCACCATTCACTATCTCTGGCTGTTGCTCCACTAAACTTCCCTTCCCTCTTCTAACAAGCTCATGAACCAAACTACTCTCACGCTACAAATTTATAAATTTTTTGTATATAAAAAATGATGGTTGTAATTATGTGGTCCACTTATGTATATAAGTTGTTGCTCATAATCATGTCAATTTAAGCAGTACACAACATAGATTTAATTTACTCTTAAATATCATATTATATATCTGCTTAATAAAATGTTTTTCATTTATTTTTAAACTATATACATGTGTGTGTGTGAGCGCGTTTGCGTGCATACGTGTATATTTATAAAGTTTTGTAGTTTGTGACTGTATATACAGTCAGCTTAATTCCAACATATATGCATGAGAAATTATTTTAGTGTTTAAGTTAGCTTTTCTCGATATTACACTTGATTAAGTGGTTTAGTAGACAATGTAACAACCAGTTTGACAAATTGAATCGTATAACCTTGTTTTGTGGACTAATTGATCAGTAGTCACCAATTTTGCGTATTGGATTTGCCACCTTCACAAGTGTAGAATAAACAAAGGAATTCGAAATAAAAAACTCTATATTATGTATAACGTACGTCTGTATTATATACATATGATCTGTGATTAGTGACTGTGATTTCATAGTTTATGACCTAATGAAAATCTTCACAACTCCTTATTAAAAACCGGACCAACTCCGTAAGTGAATAGAGGTTTTATTATATTATGTCGTACAGATGTACTATATATCAACACTCCCCTGAGGCGTGATTGTTAGGATATTTATGAACTCCCAGTGAATCTCTGTGGTTTCGAATAGAGCTAGTGCTAACGGTTTGATAAATACATTGACCAACTCCAAGGTGCATAATCATCTGTTCATGGTAATTCTGATCGCTCTTCGTGTGGATGGGAATATGAGAGGAACAACAAGGTGCTAAAGCTAGGGCTGCAAGAACACTCAGCTCCTGTTGCTACTAACTAGAGGATTATAACTAGAAGAAGGTTGATCGCTAGAATGCCAATTTATAACCCTACTCCTCCTAACATCTGATTCATCCATGCTCCTCTTGAATGTATTGGCCTTGCTCCCCTTGGCTATCCTATTGGTAAAAACTCCAAATCTGAAGTGTCATCACTCTTATATCCATCTTGCTTTGGTTGTTTTGTTCGATTATAATAAGTTTGGGACTTGTCAAAAATAATGTGTCTAGCAATGATCAACTTGTGTGTATTGAGATTGAAGAGCTTCCAGGCCTTGCTCTCCTCACTATAGCCAAGGAGTGGTGGGTTTAGACTTGGGGTGCCTCACATCCTTAGGTACGAGGGCGTACACCATGTAGCCAAAAACCTTTAAGCTAGAGACATCTAGCCTCCATAGCTCCTTTGGTGTTTTGCCCTACTCCATAGCAATAGTCAGAGCTCAGTTGCAGAGATAAGCAATTGTTATTACTGCTTCACACCAATATGTTTGGCGGAGGATCTTGGAGCATACTACAAGCACACTCCACTAAGGTCCTATTCATTCTCTCCGTTACACTGTTTTGCTCCTAAGTATGAGGCACAACAACTTATCTCTAACTACAATAAGCTATAAATGCAATTGACATAAATTCTCCTCCGTTGTTGTCACATGAAAATTTATGTATGTTGTAATTAAAATGGGTATGATACATGAAAATGGGAATATAAATAAATTGCTAATTAATACTTAAGTTTTAATTATTAATTAATTATTTAATAAATATATTATTAAGTCTTAAATATTAATTAATTAACAAATTAATCCTTCATTTATATCCATGCATTACACACATATGTGTATGATAACTTCATAATCAAGTTAGTTGAGTTAGCTAACTTGAATACAAAGTGCACGCTTACAACCAACTAAGTTTCAAGTTGTACTTTGTTCAAATCAAACGACTTGAACTTATAAACTATTTCACCTAATGTTACTTGCAGCTACGTCATCAAAGTATTACGTCCATCGGACAATACTTTGATTACATTGGATCTTCGAACCAACTGCTTAACATATTCATCATATGTTAATATTTGACATTCCGTTGTATTATAAGTTCATCACCATAGTCTGCTTCTAGAGTTACACTCTCGGAAACATGCACTATAATAAGAGCTTATTTTACACTTTATGTCAAAATGTAGTGTTCATTCTTATGTTTGAATATGCCCCTTCTCCCGAAGTCAAAGATGCACTTCTGAACATAAGTCTTTCCCCGTTTGAACACTATTGTTAACGATATTGAATCTTGACCTAAGCCAAAACTCAATGGACATGTCATTTCTCAAATCATGTGTTATCCCAAATTCAAACACCTTAAAGAAAAAGAAAAATTTTCAATAATGTGTAGAATAGGATATCACAAGGCCCATCTCACAAGACTTAGTTTGTAAGCCAGAACAAACTAACATGCCTTGTCTTGTGGAAGTAAATGGTAAAGTAACCTGGACAACCATAAGGTAAAATAACCTGGCATACAACTTGGAAGCTGACTTCCAAGTGCTACCTTCTAAGTCCATAACCCACACCCACTTATGAAGTAGGTGTACTCTGAAGAGTTATAGATCTCAGGACCAACTCTCCACGCAGAATTCAGACATTAGCCGAAAGTGATAGAGTACTTCAAGAATTTAGAACTAACTAAACCCTAAAATACACTACACTTTAGGTAGTCCTACTGACCGTAGAGAATAGGCTCCGATACCAATTGTCAGAGTTTTAACCCAAAGGGCCAACACGTGGCAACACGTGGCTCAGTGGCCATTCGGCGTCATCACCCTGTGTGAGCAACGCTAAGTTTCCCAGAACAACCCCAACGACCCCTAGGGTTAGACTCTAATGCCCAAGTGGACAGGAGACTTAGGGTTTAGCCTAAGTCTCCCTAGAATGTCTACCCCCAGAACCCTTGAGGGATAACCCTAGTTGACTTAGGGTTTAGCCTAAGTCTCCCTAGAGTGTCTACCCCCAAAACCCTTGAGGGATAACCCTAGTTGACTTAGGGTCTTGCCCTAGAAGACCTAGACAGGCTCATGCCCTAACCCCCATCAAGGAGACGTGTGTTCCACACATACCCCTGACAGAGCTAAGGCATCGTCACTTACCCCTTGAGGAATCACCCTCATCCGGGAGTACAACCCCTTTAGGGCGACAAGGGGTACCCTGAACCACGACTAACCCCTAAGGGTTTGAGTGGCCAAGTTATACCCTAGACCTAGGGCTAGTACTTAGTGAGGACACGAGTGTGCGCCGTAGGCGGACACGAGTGTTCTGCTAAGCAAACTCCCTAAGGCTAGGTTTGGGATAACCCTAAGCACATGACCTTGCGAGTGCCTCACGAAAGGGCTCCTGCTAACATGCTTAGGTTGTTCAACCCTTGAATTCCAAGGAGAACACTCCCCTAGCCAAGTGTGCCAAAGCACACCTAGTTATGAGACCTAACCTCCCTTGAGGATGCCCAAGGCTTAGCACCCTAGTGCAAGCACAAGCATGCCTGTTTGCTAGAGTATCCAACCCCTTGGCGACAAGCCCATGACATAACCCCAAAGGGCGTGCCTAGGCGTTGTACCATGTGACGTTTAGCCCAGTGTCACATCTCCATGTGACACTGCCTTCCGATGTGGGCTATCATGCCATAGCCCTTAGATTCAAGAGTTGCACCAAGTGCCACAAACGTGGCTCCTAAATGCCAACTCTAGAACCCCTCAATACCCTCAGAACAGGTAAGTGAACCTGTCAAACAAGATCCCACGCCCACAGTTGGACAAGGACACGATGTGCCTTGTTAGCTGTGAGTGTGCTCCTAGCTTGACGTGGAGGAGGCTGGAGACAAGCCTCAACCTCTGCCTCTTGGAACGTGCATCCGACAAGACCTCCCAGGCATGGATTCGCCAACGTTAAGGGTAAGCTACCCCGAAGGTGGGACGTACCCCTGGCATCTGGAAGTTAGGGCGGCACAACAGAGGGTTGTACCTTAACGACACAAGCTGAAGCTTGCACCGGCAGAAGAGCAACGAACTCATTCATGAACCCAGGAGCTCTCCTACATATACTCTACCTTATTTATGTGACGGAGCCCCCCCCCCCCTCTTTTCCTGTTTGTGTAGTGGGCTGGCACTAAATTCACCCCTTATTAATGAGATGAGTTTGCACACTAACCCTACCCTAAACCCTAACCAAGGGGGTGGGGGTTTTAGGGCGTGGGTTAGGGCAACCCTAGGGGTGTTCCTAACCCTATTTAACATGCCAAACTCATCTTAACTAGGACGTCAAAATCGGGGGTGGGTTTTCTAAAGGTAAGTGCTACCTTCGCTTAGAGTTTCTCGCGACATCTAAAGATAGCCGGCCGGACTACCCCTAAACACCTAAGTGCACTAAGCGGGGTTGTTTCTCACTACATCTAGGGTTGTCAACATAGTACAGTAAGTAACAACAATCAACGTCCAAAGTAAAGGGTCGAGTCATAGTAAAAACTATGACAATACTTATGCATTTCATTGTTAACTCTTTAAGCTTGAAATCTTTAATATTGTTTACAATGTGGGAATTGATTACTTTAATTTTTAATCTCTTGAACAAAGATGATTCCTTTGTTAATAAGAGCATTAAGCTGAGGATCTTCATTTTGCTCAAAAACTAGGTAAGAAAACTTGTTAGTTTTATTAAATATATTGAGAATGTTCGTGATGTGGGAACATTCAATTATATAAAGGTTTTGGTGCATGTACCTCTTTAGATAAGTCAATATCTGGTGGGATTTAAAAATTGGTGTTGATTTTTGGTATCAACTTCATTTTGAAATCAAATACAGTTATTTAAAAAGTTAATTTCTTGATTCTACATTATGATCACAAATGTGAACAATTAAAGAACATACAAAGTATGTATTTTCAGTCCTTTGAAATATTGAAAAGTAAAACTTTTCATAACTCAAGATTTGATGGTGTTCCTTAGGTTCATTGTTGGTTATATCTTAAGATTAATAATGTTCTTTGAGTTTGGTTCAATATTCGCGAGTGTAATATCGAGTTGCTAAATTAGTTCAAAAGGATGGTCTCCCTTCTTAATGATCGTGATTCAAGGTCCCTAACATATCATTTGGTATTCGGTTTGAGAATTTGAGGTTTCCTATCACCTCATTTGTTAAGATATTTATACTCTAAACTTTGAAAGTATTTATGACAGTCTTTTAAGATTAGTTAGAAATGACTTAGCAAGATATGGTAATATTTATTAAATATTGAGATTGGAACGCTCAATATTGAGACTTGGTTATGATCACATAGGGTGGCCATAATCATGCAATAAAAAGATTTAAATAAGAGATTTGACTCTAATGCTTTACTAAGGTAGTACTTTAGTATTGTAACTTGAAACACAGTTTTCAAGTTACTTAAGAAATGAAAAAAAGTTTCTCAATACATTGCTTGGAGAGCAATGTAAAACTTTGTGGGATTATTAGGTGTTCAGAATGAATAGTATATCTTAGTTTAACGTACTGAATTAAATATCATATTAATGTTTGGGGAATTCTTCTGAGTTATGAGATATAATTGAAACATGAAGTTAGTGTAGTGCTTTAGTGACATGATAACATTAATTTGAAAGATAATATCTTACTAAATCAATTAGATGAATCAAACGTTGATTCACGATTCCTATTAGTCCTTGAACGACACCTCGAAATACTAAAAAATTAATTTTTTCTAACATTATCTACTCTTCAACAAGGATGTTTAAATTTTAAAAGGTGGAGAGAGTGTTTTTTGAAAAAACATGTCTATTTAGTGCACTTGAGTATTTAATTATGGTTCGGCAAGTATTATTAGGTACTTATAAAAAACTCTAGGCAAAGGTAACACTTCCATCTAAAAAACTTTTATCCTTGTTTTCTATGTCCCACTTGAGTTATTGATTAATTTTTGGTGAGTTCGGCATATCGAATTAAACTCACCAAGTATATTCCTATTAAAAATGATATTCCGTGCTAGCCCACTTACAAAATAAGAAAACATGGGGTGAGGCCTCTATCACATATATTAAGTAGGATATGTAATGAGAGTTCATGGGTTCATGATTGAGTTCATTATTCTTCTACCGGTGCAAGCTCTAACTTGTGTCGTCAAGACACAACCCTTTACTGTGCCACCTTAACTTCCAAACTTTCAGGGTAGCTTATCATTAACGATGGCTAATCCATGCTTGGGAGGTCTTGTCGGAGTGCACGTTCCGAGGATCAGAAGTTGAGGCATGTCTCCAGCCTCTTAAGTAAAGCTAAGAGCAGCACTTGCAGTTAAATAGGGCACATTTGTGTCCTTGTCTAGCTATGGGCTTGGGTTCTTAATTGACATTTTCTCTTTACTAAGTTCTTGAGGGTTCACAGAGGGGTTTTAAAAGTGACATATATGAACCACATTTGTGGCACCAGGTATAACCCTTGAATTTGAGGGTTATAGCAAGATAACCCACATCTTGAAAATAATGTCACATGAAGATGTGACACTAAACTATGATACAACGCACAAGGCACCCCCTTTAAGGTTGTCTTATAGGCTTAATACCAAGGAGTTAAATACTCTAGCAAGTAGGCATGTTTGTGCTCACATCTAAATGCTAAGCCTTAGGCATATGCTCAAGGGAGGTTAGGTCTCGTAATTGTATATGCTATTGGCAGGGGGAGTTGTTCTCCTTGGGATCCAAGGGTTAAACAACTTAAGATCATTATCAAGAACCCATTCACGAGGCACTTAAAAAGGTCGTGTAATTATGATTATTCAAATTTAGCAGCCTTAGGGAGGTTTATTTAAAAAACACTTGTGTTGCACAATATGTCCTCACTAAGTACTAACCCTAGGTTTAGAATTTAATTTGGCCACTCAAACCTTTTTCAACTCTGTCACGCACACAGGATATGCATATGTAATAAGAAATTATATAACATAATCATTTGAAAATTATGCTATACAAATATGTATATGAATAGTATGTGTGAGGATGAACCCAATTGTACAGTGCAGTGACCACAGAGAGAATGTTCAAGCCTTGAGAAACCGGAAACACCGTCCAGCCTTGAACATATGCATGTGTGTGTATTACAAAGTAACTAGTAAAAGTTATGTTTTGAAAGCTGATGAAATTGAAAGAGTTGAGATAGCTTTATTCATTCAGAACCCTGCTTATATACACAGTATATAGTCCCAGTTCTCTCCATGACGTTTTTCGGGGTCTCATACACAGGAACTTCTATATACATTATTGTGTATGCGTGCGTGCGTGTTTGTATGCTAAAAAACAATATATCGCATATACGCTGATATTCTAGTTCAAGTTAATATTGTTTACTTCCGACAGTGGAACGTGAAACATGGTTTCTTTTTTTTAAGTTAAATTTGCCGTCTCTTGTTCTGTGCAAACTGTGCAAAAAAGATTCTATCAAGCTTAACATAATTTCTATCACACACATACTTAAAAAGCCGTGAAAAATGTAACTTAACAAGCTTCATGGTCTGAAAGGTCTTCTAAACTCCGAATTTGTTGATCCATCTTTCATGCTCATCCACGATCGGTCCAATGAAAGAGGCCCAGTAAACGCACTGTTCCTCCTCAAGGGGGATACCTGCCTTTGAGACTGAGACTGAACCGGAGCCTGCTGATGCAGCAGGTTACTATGTCTATGCTGTCTATTGACAGTCCGTAAGTCCAGTCCCGAAAGCGAGTTTCTCTTCCTAGAAACCTGCTGTTTATCCACAACACTTGAACTCGGCCTCTGCTTGGGAGCGCTCTGCGACCGTGCCTTTGCCTTTGTGGACTTTGTGGAAGCCATGTAATTCGGGTACAAACCACCGTACTCGTCATAAAACACTTCATCAGCCTGATCACTTCTGTTGGACCGGTAATGGAAGCTTG
>PUQB01000224.1:0-125829 GCA_003024785.1 Selaginella tamariscina | reverse complement strand
CGAGTTGCTCTTGGCTGCTTTTGAGCCTGTACTCGACAATGCAGGGCTGCTTTTAGCAGTCGACATGAAACTGTCCTCCTCATCCTCAACTCGTTATAATCTCCACCACGGTGACGGTAGTTTACCTCTTCATATCTCTTTGAACCGTAGTAATGGGGCTGCTGGTCGGGGATGAGCATACCGCCTTCACAGCATATAGACTCACCAGAGGACTTTCTACAGGGACGACGGATTCTCATCTTTCCGGTATCAACCTCAACAACTTTGGCACTCCCATCGGAACTCTTGTCGTGCAGAACTGCCTCGGGGGCATTTCTTGAGTCATCTAGTGGAGGGTTCTCCCATGGATGTGCTTCCATCCATCGCTCTAGCCAGCTCCACTCCCATGGATGCGTCTCCGAGTTCATGTCAAGATCCTCTCCTCTCTGAAAAAAAAAACATCATCAAAAACTGCGTATGTACCCACACATTACTGCTAAATACAAATGTGTGGTGCACCCGGTTTGATATAAGGGCTTTTATATAATGATTTCTATGTTACTACCCTTGCTTGACTACACCCATGTACATATATAGCCTTGACACAGCATTGCATCTATATGTATGCATGTCATACATACACACGAACCTGCTGCCCATAGACATAAGCCATGGCTCTCTCACGTTTGAGCACACCTATCTGCCTCTGATCATATTTCGTCTGCAAATCGTCTAACCTCGTTATACTTGAGTCCCATCCATCCTAGAGATTAACAAAAGCAGTTAATGTATGACATTATGGATGAAAACATACATTCCTACAGCCCCTCATACACCCAGTAATCAATTGATGAACAAGAGCTTACCACGGATTTTCTTGGTCGGACTTGCTGCTGCTGCTGTTGACGGCGATAAAGAAGCTGCTGTTGAACAGCCTGGCCTTCCTCAGAGTTTCTAACACGTTTAGCGCGGACATGGGCTTGAACTTTCACTAATGCTTGCATGCAACGAAGTGTAAGTGCTGCTTGCTTGCGAACAAGGTGGCCTCTAAACAATGCTTGCAATCTAACCACACCTTTAAGCGCTCTCAGTGCTCTCCTAGCCTGTACATAACAATAATATCCATTGTGATGCACCAACATATACATATACATATGTGACAACTTACCAAGTACCCACGGAATGCAGTCTGGATAATAACAGCAGCCCATTCCTCAATGCCAATGGTACTACGAAACGATCCTCCTGTGTTTGTGGTGAGACGAACTACTGCAGCAGCAGCCTGTGCAGCAGCCACTGCAGCCTCCGCAGCAGCAGCAGAAGCAGCAGCCACGGCAATTGCATGCTTGCTCTGCTCCTTGTCAAACGACATGCCCTCGTTCATCTCGAAACTGTTAACATGATGGTGCTCTCCGCTTCGCACTGCCTCTATTGCAGCTGCATCCTTTGCAGATGACCTCCCAAAACTCCACCTTCTCCTTTCCCTCTTTTTCTTCTGTTACAACTTCATATATTACACTCCCATACACGTGTATTGTATACACACATATATATACACAAATATACATAATACAGCACAATGAAATAGAGAGATCCTTCTATGTTTAGAGCATGCTAATATATAAGGCAGTGATTAGATATTGATAATGTACAGTAGTATTAGTAAAGTGCTTACTTTATCCTCGACTAGATACGATGACAGCTGCACCGTGTTCTACTCTACTATATCCATGTATCCAACAAGCTCGCATACATATTGAATATATTTATATATGTAATTGCATAAGATAAGGAATCTACATGTGTGTGTATATAGACAAATATATAAGTTCTATCTGCTTGTCTTATGTAGAATGAACATATACACATATCATCTATATGTAATAACGCATATGTTGTGGACCATACCGGTTCTTTGTCGTCGATGCTGTATGAGTAGGAATAGTTCTGGTCCTCAACAACAGGGAGCTTCTCCTTCGAAGACTTACTAGATTTAACTCCAATAAAATTAAGAAACCATCTACCGGATTTCCCCATTTTGGACTACAAAACCATACTAAATCTTGCAAAAACAGATTTAATGAATCATTCAGTGAACCAGAAAACCGAGTAAAAAGCTTCTAATAAATCTAAAGAAACCAATAATGTATTCACATACCTGGAAGAAAAAAAGGGGGTTTTCGGCAAATGGGCGATTTCTGTGATAGAAGATTGAATAGCCCAAAAACGAATGTGGGCTGTCTTAATCCAATCCAAGCAGCTCCAGTGGATTAAGCTCACTAACACAAGATTAATCTCGATAACAGAGAAATGCATGCAAAGAACAAAGCTGTATACAAAACCTCAATCTCGCCTCGGTCTTATGAGAGGGAAACTGTGCAAAAACAGCCGATTCCAAACTCGGATTGAGGTCCGCCGATCCTACAGAACTGCCACGTGGATATCCACGTCATGACATATCTATTCCTAGAACGTTTAGATAATCCAGCATGGAAGTTTCAACGACTAGGATTTGTTACCCTCTTTTTATAAACTCACGGGTTCACATTTAACTCTGTATTTATGAAATTTTTCGGATGGACAAATCATAAAGAGCTCGTCCGTCGTATCAATAGAATATTTTTTAATTAAAGAAACAGAATATGCTAAATAATATACCCGGATTTGAATTTTCTAAACACTGATACAAAGCCGCTGCTGAACTGAACATATAAAGACAATATAACAGGACTTTATCAACAATCGTATCTTAAGTCTTTTTTTTACTTGTCTTATTTTTATATATATATTTTATACGTAAACTGTATGTATATACGGTGTAGTCACTATTGCCTTTAATTGATGCGATAGCTCCTCGATTTTTATTATTTCTATGCATATGCACATGTTTGCGGTATTAAGTCTTACCATGACTTATACGTATACTTATATTTAATAACATATTGTATGGAAGTGTGTATTCTACGTGTATATGTAATTTAATATAGTATAGTAAATATGTACAACACCTTGTTGGCTTTTTGACCTGGTTTCAAACAGGTCTCAGTTTTCAAGCTGGCTGTTCACGGGATGCCACGGGATAGTAAAACAATAAATTTAGTAATATTATTTTGAGACTCTGTGTGTGTGGTGTGTGCGTGCGCGTGAGAGAGACCTTTATAGACCGTAATGACGAAGCAGTGCATAGCTTATAACTAAATGTAAAATATTAAATAGACTGTCAAAAACTAATTAAATAAAACAAAACTTACTTAAAATTCTGCAACCTTCTTCAGCAGTTCCTCCGTCTCCTCGTTCTTGATAACAATAAATCTCTTCAATGCAGCATTGTTTGGCTTGATTTTAGCAGCAACAAAGACCTTCAGCACCCCATTAAGCACTGAAACATCCCCAGAATATCTGCCCAAATATATAAATTTATAAAGCAGTGCTACACACACACTCTCTCTCTCTCTCTAACACACACGCACACATGCAACCTGCCCAAGTAGTAGTTGATCAGCTTCATGGTACTTTTGACATCCTTCTTTTCTTCAAATACAGGCAGCAAGCCCTTCACCGTCTCATAACTCGGAGAAATCCCGTTCTTTGTATAACCTTCTTTGAGCTTCTTCAGAGCCTTGTCTATCTCGTTCTTCCTTAAGTAACCAGTTATAAGCGCGTTGTATGGATAAAAGTTCCCTCTTTGTTCATCATTCTCAACCTTCTCCTTCAGCAACTTCTCAGCCTCCTCCATTTTTCCAGCTCTTGCATAGACATCAATCAACTCGAAGTACGCGTTGCTCCCCCGCCTTGTATAACGATCCTCCATAACCTTCAAATTCCGTATATTTGTAATAAGTAACATGTACATTGATACATACATACAGCTATGTCGTATATAAATAAACAACGACATTATTAGACTGCATTTTTACATAGCAGTGCAACTGACATTCACACATTTGACCTCGCATCTCTCTCTCTCCACACTGAATGTCAGTAATTGTCCTATACAGCTACTGGAATGCAATCAATTAATGCAGATATATTGTTTCTAATTAATTCTACACGACTAACTGTATAACTACTTTCTAAATGTGTTGATGTTTATACTACATACATATATCTATTTACTTAGAGATTAATCATATATTCTCATGGTTACCTTCTCGGCCTTCTCGATTTTATCTAGACGTCCATAAGCCGTAATAGCCACCTTAAAACTATCTTCCAGAGGTTCCTTATCAAATCTACGTAAAGCTTCCCAGGCCTTATCTACCATCTCAAGATTTCCTGAGAACACAAGCATTAGTCGAGTGAAAGCTCATAATGTAAAAACTTAATAAATCACCTAAGTAGCCGTACGCCTCCATTATCCTGTTCAACGTGAATTCATCGGCAGTCTCAATGTTTACCTTCTCCAAACACTCCTTGATCCTCTTGTTCAACCCCTTCCTCACACCTACACGGTCCTGGTACTTCAAAAGAACGCAGCAAGTCCGTGCTTCCGGTTCAATCCCTACCTTCTTCATGTGTTTATATGTCTTCAGAACCTGCTCATGAGAGTTCATAGCTATGTGCACGTCCATTATCGCTGCACAAAGCTCCGGACTTGTGGGGTTTAGCTTGAGCTTGGTAAGCCACTTGCTCGCCCTTATAGCTGCCTTCACCTTAAGCAAGCGTACAATAAATGTAGCAATCATCTCTTCCGTCTTCATAATGTCCGGGAGCCTGGTGAATACCCTCTCTGCAACACTCGCACCATACTCACGAGAAGCCATCGTAATCTCCCCTATAGCGTTCTTTCTAGTTAGCTCACATAGCTTTTCATCTCTTATGTATTCCAAAATCTGCACACGAAGTAATGTACATTATATAACTTATGTAATGTCCTCTCTCTCTATATAGAGAGAAAACATAAATAAAACGGTCTTATTATGTCCTTTATACTTTGAGAGATGTTAACACACACGCCCATACACATACCTTTCTTTAAATACAACATACACACATACCCGTATTCCACCTCTGTATTGTTTTCCTCTGTATAACTTATCACACAGCTCTCCTGCATCTTCAGGGGTGATTGTGTTACCCCGAGCTATCCAAGCCTTGAAAGCTTCAAGACACTTGTTCTCAGACTCTTCTTGTGACAGTAAATCCTCACATAGTTTTTCCCAAGTGTCATCCGTAGGTTCAACACTTGTACACGAATTCACTTCCTTGTCATCTACAACCTTCTGTTCCTTGTCTGAGACGTGCATTTCCTTATCCTCTACAAGATCTACATCTAATCCCGCTTTGACATCCGCAGGCAGATCAAATTCGAGGGCACTCACCTGTTGTGAATATCCCCGTGAACCCAAATACGTTCTTAGAAGACTAGTAGCACCTCCATAGAAGTGCATTCTCTGTCTCTCCTGCTGTACCGTGAAATGGATGCATTTTCTGCAAATGAGGAGATTAAAACACTTTAAACACAGAAATGCATATACATACCTGCAAGCAGCGGCGGATCGCCATGTCCTCCAGGCAGCTCGCATCCTGCCTCTAAGAACCCTAAACCCTGGAATGATAAACCCTAACTAAATCCCTGATGCTCTGTTTTCAGGGCTCTTCTTTCACTTTGCGGTTAAGAATCACAATTAACGCTAATGACAGTGGAACAACGACGTAAGCAATTCCACGCAGAAGCTCTTCGTTGTCTTTAGATAACACACCAATTCGTGACCAATCACCACTATATCTGCAAAATCAAATGTATTAAGTGCGTGCGTGTGCGTGTGCGTGTGCGTGTGTTGAGAACCCACATACCCTGCATCTATAAAACCAAGTGCAAATGCTCCAATTGCGATTTGGAGTAGAAAATTTACATTGCGAGCCTGCAGATTTCCCCCTTTGTTCTTGCCTGCTTTAACTACAATTTTTGAAGTTTTATGAAATGGAAATCTGTGCTTGTTAAAGCCATGAATGCTACTTGAACCGCTGCCAAATTGGTGATATAGTGCAAGGCATTGCTTCATCTCCACCAGATTATATAAGATTAATCTGTCGGTCATTTATGTATATTGTACTTACTGCCTGCATTTTTATAATGATATTGTTTAGTGGGACGACTTAAGACGAGTGGTGCCCACTAAATCCCATGAAATCCCGTTAATCCCGTCTCATCCCATGAAATCCCGTCCCATCCCATGCGAGTGGTAGAAGTGCATGTCAACGCTGGCAGTTTCCCACGTGTATCACGCATCATATCCCGTCCGTCGAAATTAGGGTCTTATGCTGGGCATGGCGAGCTGTAGCTGTTCATCGTGAGGCGGGGCGCCTTCCTCCTCGAGGTGCGATGAATGCATCCAGACGATCTTAGTAGGATCAGCTTGATCTCTCTATCTTTCGAAATTATGGATCTGAAGGGCCGTGAACATCGCCATAGCTCCTCTCCCAAGCTTCCGTTTCTTCCCTTAGTGTTCTTGATATTCTATGAAGTCTCTGGAGGTCCGTTCGGGATTGAAGACGCAGTTGGAGCCGGCGGCCCTCTTCTGGCTCTCCTCGGCTTCATAATCATGCCATTTGTGTGGAGCATCCCTGAAGCAGTCATCACAGCCGAGCTAGCGACTGCTTTCCCGGAGAATGGAGGATACGTTCTATGGATCCAAGCTGCATTCGGTCCGTTTTGGGGATTTCAAGAAGGCTGGTGGAAATGGCTGAGTGGAGTGATTGACAATGCACTCTACCCGGTTATGTTTCTTGATTATCTCAAGTGGGCGATTCCAAGTGTCGGGGAAGGTCCAGTGAGGTTGGTCACTCTGCTCATCATCACAGCTGCATTGACTTATCTGAACTACCGTGGGTTAACAATCGTGGGGTACACTTCTGTGGTACTGGGTGTGTTCTCGCTTCTACCGTTTGCAGTACTCTTCCTGCTAGCGATTCCAAAGATTGATCCCAAGAAATGGACGGTGGTAGACCTCAGTAAGACGAACTGGACCTTGTTTTTGAATACTCTCTTCTGGAACTTGAATTACTGGGACTCGGTGAGCACGCTTGTGGGGGAGGTTGATCGGCCGAACAAGACTGTTCCGAAGGCTCTCAGTGCTGCCTTGGTCGTTGTTGTGGTCTCTTACATTGTTCCGCTGCTGGCTGGAACAGGTGCAGCTCCTTCCACGAGCCGTGATGTTTGGTCGGATGGATACTTTGCACTTGTTGCTCTGAAGATTGGTGGTACCTGGCTCAAATGGTACGTTGTGCGTGCTTGCGCGCGTCGCGCGCGTGTGTGTTCCAATAACTGAAATAGTCAGAACACACAAATACACGCGCGTGCGGGCTATGTTTATATAATGGACAACAACGATATTATACATCAAATTTTATCTATGTATTATGCGCTAGATGCTGCTAGCATAACAACGATTGCAGTTATGGTAAGCATTAATAGCGGCATCTCACATTTTTATCACGCTGTACATCCACACGGACGCACATGAATCCATACACATATACACTTTATTTTGTACTAAATGCTGACATTTTGTTGTTTAGGTGGGTCGAATTGGCAGCATTGCTTTCTAACGCGGGGATGTTCGAGGCAGAGATGAGCAGTGATTCTTTTCAACTGCTGGGAATGGCAGAGCGTGGAATACTACCTGAGTTTTTCGCACGGAGATCGAAGCATGGAACTCCTGTATTTGGTATAGCATGCTCGGCAACGGGTGTGGTTCTGCTCTCGTGGCTAGAGTTCCAGGAGATCATTGAAATCCTCAACTTTCTGTATTGCTGTGGGATGCTGCTCGAATTTGCCGCTTTTATCTGGTTGAGAATTGATCAACCAGGTTTGCACAGGTTAGCAGTTATACACACACACAACACACGCACAATATTATCTATACGCTCACCTCTGCCGGGTTTGGCAGGCCTTACAAGGTGCCACTGGGTACGTTCGGTGTCATTGTGATGTGTCTGGTACCATCGATTCTATTGGTGGTGGTGATGTGCATAGCATCCTGGAAAACTGTGGTTTTCAGTGTATGCTTCTCGATCGTGGGTTTCCTTGTTTATCCCGCTCTTCAGTATGTCAAAAAAAAAAGTTGGCTAAGTTTCAATGAGGAGGAGGATTTGATTGGGATGAATAAGGAGGTTGTTCCGATTATGGAGGAGGAGAGCAGGTTGGAACATCAACAAGCTCTATTGCCGTCTTAAAAAGGTGTGAGTTTTATTTTCTTTGAAGCTAACACAGCTAACATAGTGTAGTTGTATCTTAGTGTTTTATAGTATAATAATATGATTGTTATACTCTCAAAGCCAACACAGCTAACATGGTGTTGTATCTTAGTATAATAATACGATTGTTATACTGTCAAAGCCCTCTCTCTCTCTCTCTCACAGACACACACACACACACACACACAGGTAGTTTGTACGATAACTTCAGTTTGACTAATACATGTTTAAGTAGTGTATCTTATACTCCATAAGATATTTCGACTTTTCAAAGCTCTCTCTCTCTCTCTCACACACACAGTTAGTTTGTATGATAACTTTAGTTTAACGAATACATGTTTAAGTAGTAGCTGGCCAGTTTCTGTACCAGCCAGCCCAAGCGGAAACCAAACCACTAATCCCGAGCGTGACAGCATGTGTCACAAACGGATTGGGTTCGATATCCGCCAGGGCAATCACAAAGTCGGCAACATTGGCAGCAATCGCCATTACTTGCATGATCCTCTTCATCCTTATAGCACTAAGTGAAGACCTGACTGAGTGTATCTGTTTGGAGAATTTTTCCAGCTCCTCGATTCCTTTCTTTGTCTCTTGGCTCCTTGTAAGCATCCTCAGCTCCTGAACACACCTCTGTTCAGCTCGGAGTCCCTCGATAATGAGTATCACATCCATGATAACAAAGAAGACGTATCCAAATGCTTCTCCAGAGGCTGATATGTAGCTGAATTTAGAAGCAAGTTGGGATCGAGCACCGCTATCCGAGACAACCACGTAAAGTGGTCGAAGAAGAAGTAGACAACCTCACCGGCATTACCCAGAACAGACAGCGCGAAGAACAGCCAACTGTTTGTTGGCTGTGTTCTCATGTTGTTTACTCCCGACAGCCATCTTCCTAGACGGAATGCCTTCCTGCTTAACCCGCAGGCAACCTCGAGTGTTTTGCTCGATTTGCAATCGTCGGATTGCCTCTTTGCCTTTGGATATGCCAGTGAGATAGCTTACCTGTGTATTGAAGCGTCTTTACCAGCTTGTCTATGCCATCTCTCTTGGCTAAGAAGATAACAAGCCTGTCCAGGAAGTCTTGCTTCCTCTCCATGGCTGCCAGCGGATTTGGTTACGTTTCTGTAACAGCCATGGAATATATGTGGACAAAATGCATTATCAAGTTCGCCAGCTAAGCACGTGTCATATCCTCTAGTTAGTAAGTTGGCTCAGTATTAAGATCTTCATAAACTTAAAAGAAAATCACACACATGTTTTATTCAGAAATGAACAATTTCAAGTTCAAACAGTTTGCCTTGGAGTTGTAGCATGGCCACCATACGCAGGTGCATGGCCACCATGTACAGGTGCATGAGGTCCATATTCATATGGTTCACTTGACCTCAAGAGCATTGCTGCATGCCACATAGCTAGTTGCAATAGGAGTACCCATGGTAGGATTATAGTAAAAGCCTCCAAAGTCCTCTGCAAATATATATAATTAAAACGATTAAGTGAGAAAACAGATTAAGATATATACCAGACGGTGTTCCCTTCTTCCCTCCATTCGAATCTCCTTGAAAGCGAATCTGCAAGTATATACACATACGTATGGATGTTTGTATTGTGTACATACATACGTACCCCAGTGCAAGAAGAGATAAGAGCCATGCAATCGTAGCAGCAGAATTAGCAGCTGCTAGCGTCTTGGTCTTCCAAGATGTAATGTGTTGCAGTCCGAGAAACACAGCTGCCAAACCCACCATTCCAGATATCAGAGTTACGAGTGCAAAGAACGGGGTAGCCACATTTCCTGAAACCAAACAGTTTTATATCAAATACAAGCCTACAAGAACAGTCTCACTTACCGTACACAGGCACCACCGAGGCAACTGATGTGGCAGATCCAATGTAAGTCACTTGTCCGTAGTTAAGAACACGGTTTATAGCCCAGCTTGCTAATCCAATTGTGATTAAATACAAGCAGCCAAGGACGGCAAGCAAGAGCAACGAGGCTCCTCTTGCAGCAGTTCCCATAAGCATAGCCATTGTTACAGCTGATTACTACTGGAGAACTGACTATATACACCCACATTTAGCGATTGCCTAAACAGGCTTTTGTAGTGAAAGAAAATATGATTGCAATGCAATCTCTGTGAATTCAAGGCAGCTATTGGAATCTGAGGAAAGCCAAGGTATCCCTCGCTTTATCTTCACTCCCGGAGAATTCCCCTCTTTTAGGGCTTCTGGCACATTTTAAAATTTTCCCGTTTTTCTAGGGCATACATGGCACTTTATACACGTCGGACATACATTTCACCGACATGTACACGTGGCATAAGACGTTTGCTAGGGCTTTTACAGATATTCCCATTAGGGTTATAAGAGAGGAAAGCAGCTATCGCTCACGGGCTTGGATTCTGTGCAATAGATGCGTCCCGATCCACTCGGCGACCTATATCTGGGTATGTGGTGTGGGTTTCTGTGTTAGATTTTTATCTCTTGTGGATGGAAAGTCGAATAGTGTTAGATATGGGGCATTCTATCGAAGCTATGCCTCTGATAGCAGATGGCTCGAGGCAGAAACCGAGATTTCAGTGTTTCTCAGCTCGGAAATCCCTAAATTGTACTGTAGAAAGATTAGTAATAGATGAGAAATTAAGGTTTGTACCTCAGAAGTTGTCTATAAAAAGATTAGTGATCTCCCAACTTAGATATAGTTTACAGAATTCAGTACAGTTTAAGCATGAACAGGAATGGTTTAGAGACTGGAAGAGCCCAGGAGCAGTTATAGCAGTTTTAGTTTTATCATGTTCAATGACTTCACCATGTCTAGCTCTTGAAGTCTCTAGAGATACTCAAGAGGATATCAAAGTATGTGAATTTATCAAACACGATTCACCATGTGAAGCCCATGTTGATAATCGAGCAAAGGATAACCAAGCTAAGATCGCTCCTGCTGTGTCTACTGCTATGGACTCACCGAAAATTATACACACAGTAGGGCCAGTTGTTGTTCCACAGAGTGTGACCAGCGTGGTGCATCCTGTTGTGGTTGCGTCTAGCTCGAGAATACTTACGAGGATTTTTCAACATTTTGGAGGGGGCGGGATTGCAGGAGCTATTGGAGCAGCTTTGGTGTATCCCCTTGATACAATCAAAACCCGCATGCAGGCACAGTCAAAGGTTTGTTCAGAACTGTGTGTTGTGTGTGTCTTTTTTTTTTGTGTTGTGTCCCCTATATAGAGAGAGAGAGAAAAAGATAGAAATATATAGACACACACAAATAATGGATACGTGCACTACGACTGTGCGGTGCTAATACTTCTATATTCTTTATGTTTACCATACATTTATAATACGTTTGCACATGGCTATTGACACAGAAACATACGCACACATATTTGAATACAGTTTTTATGTACATACATATCATTTGTATGATGTCCTGATTGCTTCTTTATTGTGATGCAGAAGGACGGCCAACAAACACAATACGAGAACGAAATTGATTGCTTCAGGAAGCTGATAGCTGACGAAGGCTTAGGGTCATTGTACAACGGTTTAGTACCTCAACTTGTGGGTATAGCTCCAGAAAAGGTACCATATTATGTTCTTTTATACATATAAAATGTGAAAATGAATTATACTAATGAGTATTGCATTTAACATATGATATGTTTCATGAAGGCCATAAAGCTGACAGTGAATGAAGTGCTTTTGGAGTTACTTGAGCAAGTAATGCCAGGTGCAGGAATTTGGCTACTAGAGCTGATAGCCGGAAGCGGAGGTGGATTTTCACAGGTATGTGTTAGTAAAACTATTTCTAAACGCGCTCAGACTCACACTCACACGTATGCAACTACAGGTGGTTTTTACAAACCCGATGGAGATAATCAAGGTGAGGCTTCAGACCCAAAATAACCAATCGAGCAAGAAGAAGGGGATTCGGGAGATTTTCAGGGAATTGGGTGTAAGTGGACTGTACTATGGAGCAGGGGTGACGTTAGCGAGGGATGTACCGAGCTCAGGAATCTTCTTTGCTTTTTATGCAGTTCTCATGCAGCTTTATCCTGACCAAAGTTTTGCTGATAGCTTTCTAGCTGCTATTCCTGCCACAATTCTCTCAAATCCCATGGATGTTGTCAAAACCAGGCTACAAGTAAGTACATTAATCATGCATATGTTTATTTCTACATACTTCGTCAGGGAATATAATAGTACGGTATTATGCAAAGTAAATTAGTCCTGTATAATATATATACGAAGTATATACAGCTTCAATATTCATATATTTAAATGTGTGTTTTGTCCTCAATACATGGCTTCTCTCCTTGTACAAGAGAGATAATGCATATATATTTAATGTCGCAGTAGGTTGTATTGTTATTACTAATATGTACAGTGACTGATTTTTGACACTCTCTCTCACTCTCGCTCTATGTCTAGATGGAGCTTCCTGAAGGGGAAATACCACACGAGAACGCGTTGTCGTGCTTAAGGAGTGTATGGGAAACAGAGGGTCCAAGAGCTCTGTTTAAAGGCAGCCTTGCTCGTGTACTGCGTACCAGTCCTCAATTCGGTATCACATTTTTAGTGTATAACTTCATCTGTGGCGGATCCTAAGTGCATCCACCACCGGTATATTACAATTTACAAGGATTATATATATATATACACACACACGTAAATTGAAGTAATTTTTCAGACTGCAATTTTTCTCTTAATCATACACACACGCTCGCGCACACACACACACACACATGTTGTCTTTAGTCACTTCAGCGGGCATTATTGTCTTTACATAATTGTGTGTTGTGTTGTACATAAAAAATGATTTGGTATCACCAACTCGTCATAAGTTATTCAGTTTTGCGTGCGTGTGCGTTTTATACATTGGAATGATGTCATGTAATTCAAATGGGTATCATTGACTTGCATTATTGTGAGTGAGCGTGTGCGTGTGTGTGTGTTTCTATGTTCGAGTTAGATATTGAAGAAAAAGTCAATCCGGTATCATTAATTAGTCAGTCCTTTACATAATTGTATATAAATTATACATATTTTGTATATATATGTATGTATGTATGAGTATATATGCATGCCTGTGTGTATGTGTCTACATTGTGTGTGAATGTGTAATGCATATCTGTGCATATATCTCTGTCATACTAATGCAGGACTCTTATAAACAAAATATCACATGGTGCAAAACATATGCGAGTTTGTTTCAGTATTACCCGTCATTCTCAGTTTTATATATACACACACACAAACATATACGTGTGTGTTTTCATATACACCATGATTATTATATCTATAATGGGGGTGCGAATGTATATCTGTGGAAATTGGAACGCAATGCAAGCCAGTGAATGCGACATAGCCTACAGCAAACATAAAGCCTTTTCTTCACTTTTGTGTATGCATTTTATTAAAAACTGTTGTATTCAAAGTTATATATTATAAAATAAGAATATAATAAATAAGGAAAATATGTATATATCTGGAAGGATACAAGACAGCGCGTGTGACAGGCATAAAGGCCGGCAGGGGGTTTAAGAGTTACATCATTAACTGTGTATAAGAAAGTTCTACTTCCATGGCCGATAACTTCAAGGCATAAATGATCTCACTATATTCACTACTAATAATTATAATTATACATGTCATCAAATTACTCCAATCAAAACACAACCACACACGTGGACCAAATCTCTGGGATCTGCACAAATCAAACATAACGCCTCCTTACTTATTAGAGCTTTATTTATTCTCTCTTAAACCATATATTCGACCACATATTATTTATATATAATCTGTTTATTTCTTTATATATATATATATATATATGTATGTATGTTATAATGCTTCTGGCTGCAAGCTGCAACTTGAAGTGATGACAACACCACTTTTGACAAGTTGCTAACAAATGACAAAAGACAGCCAAGCCCAGCCATTTGTACTCTCCAAATAACCATCACCAACTTTCCAAGTCACCACCACCTTCTGTAATCATCACTAAAAACCAAAACCCCATTAATGTATCTTTACCCTTAATTAGCCCTAAAGGTAAAAACCCTAAGGTGAAAAGGTGCACTAATCAAATTCATTACAGAAATATAAAATATAAGAAAGGAAAGATACCAAGCGTATATGGGCGCCATGTGTGTATATAGTAAATCATTATGATATGTATAATACAATAATATTTAATAAAGTAGCAAATAATATCAAAAAAATGATTCTATTCAAGTTATATATAGTATGATGTAACTTGTATAAAGTGTTAAAAAGAAACTGGACTGCATTTGCATTCGTTATTCCCAACCTTGTTAAAGAAAAAGCCGTCCTCCAAAACCATGTCTTTTCTATCTATCGCGATCGCCAAACATACAGATATCCATGGATATATCTAATTTTGCCTCCACTATATTATATATTATACTCTTACCTCGTTGATGTTTCATACAGTAAGCCGTCCCCTATCTACTGGTGTGCATATGGTACAGGAAAAACTGTTAACTTAAATATATATATCGCCCTCTCTTCGATATATAGGCCTAATCACTCAGCACCTTGCTGTTCGGCATATACTATGGTATGTACTATGCCAAATAAATAGAGAAGTTCACCTGGCTGGAGTGACACCCAATTGTATATCGGTTCCCGTCAACTTGTGTACCAAGGCTATGAGTGCAGCGTCCTTGGAAGAAGGTAAAGTCCTAGTTGATCCGGGCTTCTCCAGTGTGTGTCCTTGTTGCCAAGGCTGTGTGTTGTCCAGCATCTCCTCCACCAAGCTTACTGACTTCTCGTTGCTCGTCCTTCCTGAAAAAGTATCCCCACCATGAAGTGCAGTCAAGCTCAATCCAAGTCTGCTACTACTGGAGGTTTCATGAGGCTTCTTATTTACCTTCTCGGTGTCTGAGAACAGCTG
Source organism: Selaginella tamariscina (assembly GCA_003024785.1). Lineage (NCBI taxonomy): Eukaryota > Viridiplantae > Streptophyta > Lycopodiopsida > Selaginellales > Selaginellaceae > Selaginella > Selaginella tamariscina. Next base: position 110,732 of record PUQB01000224.1, on the reverse strand, counting down.
CTGTGCGGCCGTGCTTGTCCCTCCTCCCGGCTGCTGTTCGTGTGCTCCTTGTATAGCTAGCATCTCCTGTTGCTGATCCTCTGTCCGATCCGGTGCATTTGTGATGGCTAGCGGATGATGTTGGTCCGTTAAACTCCTGCTGTTCGGTGGGGTTAAGATTCCACTCCGATATAGCTGGTCCAACTGCTGGAAATATGGACAAGTCTTAGAATTCTCAGACCTCTTCTTGGAGCTGTCCTTCGTCTTCCTGAAGTACTTATTGATGTTCTCCCACTTCTCCTTGCACCGTTTGGCGTTCCGGTTGTACCCCATATGCGACATGCTCGTGGAAATCTCCTCCCACAACGGACCCTTCGCTCCTGGCTCTTGAAACCTCGGCTCCATTCCGCTTCGAAGACGGATCAGTGCGTGCACCTCCTGCTTAGGCCATCTCTTACTGTTGGGATCGAAGGGTTCCTTCTCTTCGTGTTGCTGTTGTTCCTCATGGAACTCTGGAGGCCTTGAAACTGGAGAGTTTATCATCTGGGGTGGCAGCTGCAGGGTTTGCCCCGTGACTTTTTGCAGAAATGCTATCAGAGCTGTATCCCGGGTTGCAGCAACGGACCTCTCCTGTGAACGAAGCTCCTGCTCACGGTGAATTCTGTTCAACTCCTGCTTCCTCCAGGCCTCTTCCTTCATGATCCGGTCCTGTTCACGGCGATCTATAGCCTCAAGGAACTTCCTTTGCATTGTCTCCTGCTTGTCCATGAACTTCCTTACCATGCTCTCAAAGTAGACCATCTGGGATGTCCATGATTTCCTCTTCCGCTTCTTCTTCTCGTCCTTGTCCGGCTCGTCATAGTCCTCCTCGGATGATTCGGACGATAAGTTGATCCCACCATCGCTGTTCTCGGAAAATTTGAACGAGGATGTGTCGTGGCTTCCTCCATTGGTGACTCTTGGTGACATCAGGAACGCTCCTTCTCCTTGCGAGTTACCGCCTCCAGCTCCAAGGCCTGGTCCACTAGGATTAGTAGAGCCATATAAGGCTTCCAATTGTGCAAAAAATCGGTAGCATTTTCCATCTTGTCTACCGGCTTTGCCACCTTTGGTTTTCTTGTAGTACTTGTGAACGTTCTCAAACTTCTCCTTGCATTTCTTCGCACTCCTCTGGAATCCTAGCTCTGCTAACCTCCTGTATACTCTCTGATCAGTCTACATTTGCAGTATTTGCCTCTCTCCTCACAAAACCCACACCGGACCACGCAAGAACAATCATGCATTCAATTGCAGCAATGGGAAACACACAGGAGACACTCAATGCATTGAAACGTGCAGGAACACTGTCAAGCTCTCGTTCTCCACACACACAACCGAGCAAGAACAGTCAGATTTTCATACCTGGAGACTTCTTCCCAAAGAGGAGCTTTGAGGCCAGAATCACGGAAGCTGTTGTCCATTTCGGTGCGGATCTTGATGAGCGCAAGAGTTTCCTGCCGGGGCCATCTGTTGCCGCCAATCCCTCGATCCTCTGCGGTCTCCTCGTCTGCTCCAATCGGTTCTCTCACACTAAGGTGCCCGTAGGCACCGGTATTCGGAGACGGCCGGGTAGCAATTGGAGACGGCTCTTCGGGAGAATCCGGACTCAGACCAAGCTGCTGCACAACTTGCTGCTTTTGGGATTGAATCCCATGATGATGATGATGAGACTGCTGCGTCTGCTGTTGTTGCTGCGCCTGCAATTGAGATTGATGATGGTGCGAGGCAAGCGCTGCGGCTGCCGCAACTACAGAAACGGTGTTCTGAGGATTCTGTTGCTGCTGCGCGATTGACGAACATCGTGTGGGGAGATCGAGAAGATATGCCGAGTCCCGGGTCCTCTCCACTGTTGAGCATCTGGCGGGACACCGTATGTCTGCATTATGTGAGGTTTTCTCCTTCTTGCTGCTTATCTCGTCCGAAATACAGTCTCGTCCGGATCATCTATTCCAATTCGGATGACGAAAGCGCGCGCATCTTGGAACGCTACAAAGCTCTAGATTTGGGAAGAAAGATCGATCTCCTGCCAAAGAAACCGCCGAAAGAGCGAAGATTATCTGATTTCCGGACTCTTCGGAGGCAAAGATTTCCCGTTTCCCGATCGAAGATTCAAGCAGACACATCAAATCTTTCAAAAAAAGCGTGAAGATCAATACAGTGATTCGTCCCCGCTCCGCCTGGGACCCCGTAGACCCTCCTGTAGCGACGGAGCAGCAATCTAAACCCTCAGCAAGAATCACTAATCCCACAGGAAATGAATTTTTACACAAGGCTAAAAAGAATGCTCCGTCCACGCACACACCCACGCACGCACTCAAGAAGCTGTGCTCGTAGCTATGGCGGAAGGCAACCGGCTACACCCGGTGCGAAATGCCAATTCAGCGGACCTCCACGTGTCGGTCACCAAGTGGAAAGAGCGTGGCCAAAAAGCCGGCTACATGACGCCAAGAAGGCCGCCGGACAGACAAGGTATAATCGGCTTATTGCGCCTCGACCCTCCGATGGACGGCTGATATCTCCCCACGTGTCTGTTTATCTCGCGGCCAACCGTCATTATTTCTAACTAATCAGCCAACGTGCGTAATGATGCGGGATCGTACGATGGTGTGACGTGGGGCCGTTGGATGAGGGAATATTCTCCCCGTTTCAGACAGAATCACAGAAATAAGGGGAAATGGAAATGGCGCCTTATAAAATAAGGGCAACAAAGGGTGGGTGAATGAAAACGATCTTCCGGAATTGGGAAGAGTCAAATTCCATGGGCTCGTAGTACTAGCTTATTGATGCGGTGTACTGGTCATGCGTTTTCTGTGTTTCGATCATATTTGAGCCACAGTACAATGGGTTTGTTTTGTGTGCTCATGTGCTGAGTTAGGGTTGGGATTTTTTTTTTAAAAAAGAGAATTAAAGAAAGACTGGATCCCGCTCCGACATGAGCGTGTGGGTGGTGTCAGGGAGAATCATAAGCCAATTGTTAAGTGACTGTATATTCGTCATTAAAGAAATACAGGTGTTTGAAATACATACGCAACGCGCAGCACAAGGGAATGTGGCCCCCTCCATACCATGACCCATGACAAAATTATCAAAAAAAGAGAGCACATCGTACCATATGCGAGATTTATATTTAATTATTTTCACTACAACTATGGTCCACTTCCAACGTTTATAAAGAAATAAACTTTAAAAAAATTTGACCGCAACAGGAAATGCAATTTACAAACGACATAACGTCTCTGGTAAAACTGGCCCACTATGGCCATTCTTCGCCTTTGGGCCACCCTGTACGATCTCACGCATTTTGTTTGTCGTGTCCAGACTGGCCACTGGCCACATGCCCACCGCCTTGACATGGTCCACATTATATGCTGGCTGCGCCCAACCGGTTGGTGAATGACCGTCCGATCTCTGGAATCACGATCCGCATATTCGGTTCCCGCCAAATTTGATCCCTAGGGTTTAAGGTTTAGCGAGTACGAATTCTCACGATGATTTGATCCCGGTACGTAGAAACGTACTGTTATACGTTCTTATTAATAGGGTTGTTACAGGGATACCGAAGTTTAACTTACCCTCACATGTATTAGTTTGGTACTGTGTACTTATATAGTTTCGCGGCAATTTTCTTCTTGTCTCGTCTAGAACACACATTAGAGTGCAAATGATGGATGCATATATATAATACAAACTGTAGAGACAAGGACAGCAAAGGGGTTTATAATAACCCAGTTGACAAGGGTTATGAACGCTGTCGTTGTCTCTGCCGACATTTCTACGCCTAGTCATGGATCATGCTTGCAAGTTACTTTGAAGCTGCACGCAAACTTTAACTAAAGGAAAACTTATAAAAGATGCCATTTTTTTGTCAGCGTCATATGTAGAGTATCAACCTAGAAGTTTTGCCACATGCACGCCTTACCTAGGAGTATAAAAACACTTTGTTTTTCCTTGTGTTACTAGGAAAACATACACAAAAGTCATATCTGTCCCCAATCATTGATCTATTCTACCGTAACCCTAACCCTAACCCTAACATGCAAGCTTAAAAACAGAGATGTTGCAAATACAACAATGTTGTGAAGGCCCACAAATGCAGACACAAATCAGCTTTAAACATGGGAGTATTCAGCGTTTTGTCGGGCTAGGGAATCGAACTCCCAACCTGCCAGATTCCGCTGACAAACGATTGGATACATGTGCACACACACTCAATAATGCTCATGGCCATGTGACTAAAGGCCAATCCATACCAACAGAAAAATTTGAATTCAATTTTAAGTTTAAAAAATTTGGAGGGTCATCGTGGGTCCCCATTGTATAGCTTGCCAAAACGTTGAGATTGTAGATGAATATAGTATGGGGAAAATGTTATAATATTACTATATTGTATATGAAATTCTTCTGCGTACTGATGAGGTACATTATTCGCACTTTTGTATTGCAGGCCCATCTGCCCCCAAGACGTGAAGAAAACATCCACGCAGTAAACTACAAAGGGTGCCTTGACTTTTATCTCTATCTCATTACTCTAAAAACGACCTCTGTACATGCTTAATTTTACTAATATCGATTTAATCAAGAGTTAAAATTGTTACCCATGTTCTCTTTTATGAATAAAGCCCCATAGTTAATTTAATTATATCTAAATAGTTAAGTGGAATGGATTGATGACTAGTTAATGATTAACTATGAGGAGGCGTGGCTTATTCAGTTGGTGAGTCCTTTTCCTACTGTTTTGTTCAAGACCACTTGCTATCGTCAAGGTTATTGTTCAGAAGAACATTTCTGGGGAAAGTTCAACAAAAGCTGGCTGCAGCAAACTCGTGTAAAAGAGAACATAATGCGCCGGAGAATGAACAGTAGATTTTTAAATAATTAATTATAGTTAATCAAGTTTTTATCTATATGTTCTACACTATACATTACCGAATTTATATATGGAAACAACGTATATATATTGATTTTGTCATTCTTGGGGGAGACAAGAATTGTTCTTAAAAAGTGCAATGCACACTCGAAGCACAAAATTGTCAAGCTTATATGCTTAGTACCTTTGATCTTGGGTATCAAACCCTTCTAAGAATGTCGTGCCGGAAGAACCAATCTTTTCCAAAAGCAAAGCATCTTCACTATATACACATTCATATATGCATACTTAAATGCCCCCCCCCCCCCACCACACACACACGTACATTGGTGTACACCCTTCCCACAATTTAATAATGATATACATACATGTGCTTGAGTTTTTGAAAGAAAATGGGTGACATACCCGGGACCCATTGATATTACCTGGAAGAAGCTCAAGTTTTATATTTATATAAACATGTGTTTGTACGCGTTAGGGCAAAGTGTCACTTGCCACGTCATTGGATTATATGAATATTCTTACAATGCTCTGTTTTAGGGCTGGCGAGAAGAAGTTAATCTAGGCCGTCTGATTGAGGTAAGATATCCTAGGGTTAGGGTTCTAGCGGCGGCTCAAGGTTAGGAGCGAAAGGAGGAGCTGCTACCGCCGCCATGGTACGTGATCCGCGCATTTGATTGAATCCTATCGATTCAAGATTGTAGTTTTTGATTTGTAGCTTTTGATGGATTCGTAATTGACTGATGGATGTGTGTTCTAGGGTAAGGGAACAGGGAGCTTTGGCAAGCGCAGGAACAAGTCACACACCCTGTGCAGGCGTTGTGGTCGTCGCAGCTTCCACATCCAGAAGAGCAGGTGTGCTGCCTGCGCTTACCCGGCCAAGCGCATCCGCAAATGTAAGTGCGAACATTAGAGCGAACTTCACCTATATATATGTTTATTCGTGTATGTGTGATAAATTACGGAAAAGGTAAGAACGTTGTATTAATACTTGCTTGCGTATATCAGATAACTGGAGCGAGAAGGCAATCAGGAGGAAGACCACCGGAACCGGCCGGATGCGCTACCTTCGACACCTCCCACGCCGCTTCAAGAGTGGCTTCAGAGAAGGTATGCGTAAGTTGTATACGTATTTTCGTGTTTGTGTAAACATGGATGTGTTTATGAAGTATTATGTTAATGGATGTGGTGTGTGTGTGTTTGTGTGTGCTACATTGTTGGGTTTTTGCAGGCGAGCCACCGAAGAAGGTTGCTGCAGCCGCGGCTACATAGAGGGTTTCTGGAGAATATGATGTTTTGCTGACTACTTAATTTTGTTATCAAGAGCAGAACCTATCTTTTTTTTAATTAAAGTCAACCACACACAAAATGACACACACACATATATATACAGATATATATGTGTGGTGTGTGTGTTTGGGAAAAGGATCTCTTAAAAGAAAACAAGGAATATATATATTATTTTAAATAAATAAGATAAATACCTCACTTCTTCTTCTTGTCTTTCTTCCCTTTCTTTCCTTTTTTCTCCTTCGCCGGCTTGGGTTCTTCAAGTGGACCCAATTTTGATGCAAGCTGCAATAAAATATCCAATACCAACGTGTGCCTATATCGAATATATATATATATAAAGTGTATATACAGTAATATATACCTCGGAGAGGGCAACTTGTGCAGCAGTCCATTCAAGCTCCAGGCATGAAAGTTGCTCGGACAAGAGGGCATTCTCCCTGCAAATGGAAGACACTTGTTCTCCAGTGGTTGCTCGCCAACCAGTTGATTTGCCAGATACTTGCTCCCATTGAGGCCGCGGTGTCATCTGGTTGACTTTGTTAGATATCTCATCTATTTCGGCTTGTGTCTGTGCAAGTTTGCCTTCCAACTCCAGCATCTCTACCTTTGCTGCACAGTATACCGTCTTCGGCACACTGCATAAGAGCAAACAGGTTACTTACGCATCATCTGCATGTGTGCCGTGCGTGAATGCGCCTGGCACATGCACACACACTTACAGAGAGCATTGACAAACCTGTCTGAAGCTTCAGCACGAGCTGCTTCCAAGAACGACTGAGTATGTTGCATTTCATGAACCAGCTGAGAATACTGAGTTTGCAACTTCTCATGTTTTTTCTTCTCTACATCCTATACAACATTTACAATATTACCATGGTTTGAAATGAAGACACACGCACACACACACAACACATACTCTTTCATATTCGATTTCACGTGCTTGCAGCACCAGAACCCTCGCTTTTTTCAATTCTTTCTTTAAAAACCTCGCTTTGCCTTGGAAGACTCTTACCTGCAAGATATAGGATGTGCCTCCATATATGTACGTGTGTGTGTGTGTGTGTGTGTGTGTGTGTGTGTGTGTAGAGTAAGACACTATACCTTGCGTTTTGCAACGTCCAATGCAGTTATGGTTGTGTTTAATTTAATCTGTAAATCACTGCTAACAGACTCGGATGTCTTTATTTGGTCCTTAACTCCTGCAAACGTTTTATGTGTGTGTGTACCCTGTGTCTGTGCGTGTTGTATGTGCACGTGTAGAGAGAATGGAGAGAGGAGACGACTGCTACCTGTATATGCTGCTCTATACGAGAGATATCAGCCTGGCGTGCTTGGAGCTCTTCTCTCCACTTTTGATGTTGCTCTTTCATTTCATTGTTCTTTCCTTCTAACCTGTTGACTATCTCAAAATATGGGAGCTGCAAAAGCAAACTAGTGAGCAAGATAGAAAACAACATATATAGTCAAACCCAAAGAAAGGAAAACATAAACACACACACAGAGTATGAAAAAGAACCTGTTCAAATGAGGGTGCATCACCAGGTGGTGCAACATAACTGCTGAAAATGGCACGCTCAAGCTCATCTCTTATATGAGCCAGAACACGAGAAAAGGGCATACTCAGTTTGCAAATCTCACTGAATATCTGCAATTAAAATGTGTCTCATTCACGTCTGTGTGTGCACATAGTGACTTACCTCCCAACAGGCAATTATTCTATGCACATCGGGAACTCCTGGAACTGTTTCTTTTTCCTTCAGTAGTTCCGCAAGCTTCACCTACATGAAATAAGAAAATTGATAAGAAAACATACATTTCTACTTCACACATTGTTAAAATTATTCCATATTTGGCATCCTAACTTTCACTGAAATATACATATATAACAGTACCTCTGTAGTTTAAGGATGGATGAGAGCACCTCACAATAAACAGCAGCAGATCTGAAATTTGAAGCCCAAGACGGCTTTTCTAGTGGCTTCTCATCGTCCTCTGTACTCTCAGCACAAATGCACCTCACAGTCTTCTCATCTGAATCCCTCCTATGCCTGTTTGGCCTCTGATCACAGTGGCACTCGCTGCCCAAAAGACTTGACCTCGGATGAGGGCGCGGACCTACACCTGGCTATCCTGGGGATTGATTTTGCTCGACCCGGATGTGGGAGCAGCCGCATGAGCGCTTCATGGAAGGAATGCACGGGTTTCCTTGTGAAATCCAGGCGCTCCTCTAGAGTCTTCTGGCTTATCTTGCTTATTGATCCACGGCGCACCATCGGCGGCTTGCTTGAGTCTAATGGTGGCAACATTGTAGAAGATTGATTCGCAAATAGACGCTTGTGTTGAAGAAACCAGCGAACTCATGGATGAAAGCAACGATTTTGTGTGGGAAAATGTGCTACATTACCACCAATACTGACCTCGTAATGGGCATGGCGCAAGCATTCCCATCTCCTCCAAAACCCTAGGAAATAACCCTAGCGCCATTTCAACTTCTAAACCTGGCGGGAACTGCTTAATGTTATAATTATCAAGTCAAAACCCTCGCCCGTACCCATGAATGTCTATCTGACAGGAACATTGTGTTTAGGGCTTGTTATGCAATCTGTTTGGTGAGCGATGGTGCGCCGCCAGGAACAGCTCTTCTCCGAGGCGCTGGGCGTGCTGGACGAAAGCGGTAAGGTTTCCCATCAAGAGCTTCATGTATGAGGGGAGACCTATGTCGGCAAGAACAATTTTGCCGTGCATTTTGCCCTGCAGACAGTCATTCCTTCCACCTACATTTCTAAGGATGCCCTCAGGGCGATTTCCTGTATCTCTCTAATCAAGGTAAGCAATCGGACCCACATTTGTACCTGTGTATGGGATCCGAAAGACGAATCTTTTGGGCATGGCTTTCATAACTGCGATCAATGCGAAGATCAGATTGGTCCAAGAATGAGTGGCTATACATCGGCATTAGAGTTTGTGACAAGGTCATATATTTGGTTTTTGACTTTCATAGCGTGTGTATAGATACATAGATAGATAGATCTTTCGTATGAGGTGTTGAAAGTAGACACACATGTAGAATTAGTTATTTTAAAAATACAGATACATTATTATTAACGATACATATTTAGGATTCATGTAGCCAGTAATGAGAAGGATGAGAGGGGAGCAGGAATTACACACACGCACGCACACAAGCCTGGACAATTCGTGAATTCTGCAGATGGTGAGGGTATGATATTTATTTAAACAAGTGTTATTATCTTAAGACCAGGGAACAAAGAGTACTCATAGGTGAGCTTTCATTTAATATTCTCATACTTACCAGGACTGGTGTATTATATGTTTTGACAGACGCATGTCTGCACGTATATTACACATATGTACGTTGTAGCTTCTTACGTTTGGAACATGTTTCATGAAACAATCCGGAGTCTGCTGTGCCCTCCACAAATGTTTCTCTCTCTCTCTCTCTCTCATACATACACACACACAACTTTTTGAGCAAGTTGTCTTGCTACGGGTTTAGTTGATGGATTTGTGTGTATTAACGTCATTAATGTATTATATTTTACATTGCAGAATGCATCATGGTCTTTCTTTTGGCTGAGTTCGTGAACGGGTCTAAATTAATAAGTCCTTTCTCCTTTTCCGTTGAAGGTGTTCACACAAAGAGACTCCCTTTTTTTTTAGGAATTTACTTGGAAAATAGATTGTTTTTTCCAGCAGGTATATATAAAGCCTGCGTGTGTGAACATCATAAATTAAGATACATATATATAAAGTGTACAATAATAACCTATACATGTGATTCTACAATTTAGAGTTTACAATTTGGAGAGGGCCGCGCGAACGCGAGCCCTCAACTTCCACAAATTTGACGTCCACACCTCCACTTGGGAAGTTGGTAAGCGGGCCCAGCCGGAGTGCAATGGGAGGACCTCACTTAGGTTATCCGCCTTCCTGATCACGGATTAACCCCGTCCAGGTAAGTATGTTACAAGGCCTCAAATCCGCCATTATATAGTCCCTCGTTGGCCCGCCCCCAAGCTCTTGCTTGTGGGATAATTAACCCCGACACGTGGCGCAAGGAATCAAGCGAACAAAGAATATACCTGTCGCCGGACTTCAAGTGAAATACTCTGAACATAATTTGATTTAGAATTGGTGATACCATTCCTTGCATGAATAGTACATCTAAATTGATGCATTGGATTTTATTCATCTACTATTTTGCAATTCTTATCGAACATGGTCACAGTAGTAGCTTGGACCATCTCAATTATCGCATATGCCCAAAGGCGGTAACAGCTTAAATACCTTCAACAGCAACAGGAAGTTCTTGACTTCCACGCCTCCCATTGTGGTGTGAAACGACATCTTTAAATACTGTGCATGTGACACTGTCTCAGTGTTAAGATTATATATATATATTATATATATATATATACATACGCATGCATTATATACTACAACAAAAACATGCATATGTAACTGCAGATATGGCACTATCAGAGGTATATGTACAAAGACTGGTTAAAGTGAGGTCTGTGTGTCAATCCATACATAACATACCAAATGCTCTAAGATGATAGTCACAGCATACATACGATGTTGCACACGCGCGCGCGCGCGCACACACACACGATGTGGAAAGATGACTTGTCATTTCGACCTATTGAAAGTTGGATCTATCATGCAGAAGCCCAAAGGTAGAAATACATGTGCACATGACATGTTTGACAACTTATACACCGTAACTCCTAATGTGAACATTTATTTTAATATGTACTATGTACATTTGTATATACAACACCACACGCACACACAAGTATTTTTTAACGTCTCGAGGTTTATATTATTTTGTGCTATTGTTATAAACACATTGTGCTATATGCATAATGTTGTTTGTTTGTTTGTTTTACAGGCAGAGTTTAAAAAGATGATAAGGACATATTTTGGGGCTAGTATTTAACACTCTCATTTCTTCTGTGTTACGGATCGTACAGTGACAGCCCTTACAACATTTAAAATGTATAAATGTTTTTATATGTTTGGAAGTTCTCCTTTAATTTGTTGTGAGAGTTGCACTTAGAACAGCTTGAGTTTGAACAAGTTTTTATTTTAGATTTGAAGTATAAGTGAATATCTTGTTGGAAGATTTTAAATTTAATTCATTAATATTATTTAGTTAATAATAAGTATATTTTGTTTCGATATTTTTTATCTAAATAATTGTTAATTACTATCATCCATTTGTTTATATGACATTAATTAATTTTAATAATTAAATTTCAAATATAAAGAGGGACATTCGTACCTTCTGTAAAGGTTGGCAGACAAGTGGAAGTGTCAAACATTCACTTGTATACTTGGTGTTAAAGTATTATAATGAAGACCCCTTATTATTGTGATACGGATTTACTTAAATTTAAGTAAGAACTAACTCTTTATGAATTCAAGAAATTCAAAAATTATTATTATCATGTTTTTTTTTCCATATTAATCTACATATTTGAAAGGGTGGAAGGGAAAAATAATAAATTAAATATAATTAAAATAGTTTTTATCTATTTAATTAATTTATAAAAATGTAATCAAAATCTTATGTACCACCCACAATAGCCCTTCAAACATGTGAGGTAAAGTATAATGCAATTTTAATAACTATAAATAAATGTATTTTAATTGTCCCCTATAGAAACCAATTACAATATATAACAATAATAAAAATGCACTTTTTTGAGTTAATAATTGATTATGCATGCAAAGATGAGACACATGAAAACATATCATCAATTTATATAAGATAAGGTTGATAAAGAATGATAAAGTTTAAGTACTTAGATACACAAGAGAAAATCTCAAGGTAAGCTTAGGCCTGTGAAATGTGTGAATTGAAGTACATGTTATTGCTAAGGAGAGTGTTGACAATAATAGTTAAAGGTTGTTATATATCCATTGGGCAGAGATAGACATCTTTTAAGAACTTGTATAAATACTATGTATTGTATAAGGTTGAGAGGAATATATATTTAAATATTTAAATGGGAGTTTGTCCAGTTCATGAACATAAGTAATAAAATATATTATTTTTTGTATATTAACATTAATATTTATTAATAAATTAACAGGTAACCCTCTATGTCTTTGCATAACCTTGTAAGCTGTAGATCTCTTGTAATGTTTCAAACAAAATCCACATATTTAGTTTGGGTGTAATATAACCTCACAAGCTTCTTATCCTTTGGACTTGTAATACTAGATAATATAATAATTTTCCTACATCCATCGTGCGAAAACACAAGTAAATTTGTCTCTGATTTCTTATAATATTAACTTTGCATAAGAAATAACTAAGTTATCTACATTATTATTTATATATATATTCCAATCTACATCGTTTTTATACATATTTCCAATATGAACTTATGTACTATCTTGTATTGGATTCTAAGGGATTATCAAAGTCATAAATGGATTTCCGAAAAAGACATACATATCCTCCTTGTCGTTTACCATAAATGCTAGTGGTTGCTACATGTACATGTCTCTAACACTTTATCAATATCTCCATTCAAAAATGTGTCTTATTATTTATTTAATGTAGTTTTAAGTCATATTTTACAACCAAAACAAATACTACATGAATGCTTGTCATTTTAGCCGTAAAAAAAAAAACTTTAGTAAAATTAATTTTAATTTTTTATGAGAAGCCTCTAGTTACTAGCCTTGCCTTATATTGATCAATACTCCCATATGAACAATTGCTTATAATCTACAATATTCATATTTGGTGAGGTTTTAACTAATTTCCATATACTTAATTTGAAGTATCATCATATCCTCATTCTTATTATAACTTGTCATTTTCGAAATCCCAATCTTATAATTTGAAGTCTTATATAAATTTTGATATATATCTAACAATATTATTAAGTAATTTTAAAGTTGGGTGATTAATATATTGTATATAAATTCTAATTCATAGTTTTCATTAATAATTTGTCCAATGAACCTATCAATATCGTTGATATGTTTAATAATATCTTAACTTTTGAAATTATGTATTTCAAATAAATGTTGAAATGACTAAGGTTGTGTAATTTCATATTATAAAATCTTTAGTATATAAGTCTTTATTAATGCATTATTATTTACGATTGGGTTCTTGAAGTCTTCTTAAAATCTCATGTTGCACTTGTTAAGGTATTGATTTTATTAAATATAAGTCTTATAATTATTATCTTGCATATGCATTATTTAAAAGCTAACTACTTATGTCTTATTCCACTCGAGGTATATTAAAGAAATGCAGTTGAAATGTTTAGTATTTGTTAGTCATGAACATTTATGTAATGTAATTCAAATTTATCTTTATGTAAGATAATAATTTAGCGTATCACAACTTTACATATATAAAACATATAAACTATAAATGTTTCTTTCTCAAGCTTGGCATATCCAAGCATCATACATTTTACATAAGCATCCTCTCATTTAGAGTTTTTTACTTATGGGAGATGTATACATAGTTAAGTAATTGAAACATATATAAATGTCCTTTATATGATTTTTTATCAGACTACCACTCCTCATCTGTCGTACCATTAACAACTTTCGTAAGTAACAACACCACATTAATAATATTATTTTCTTAAAACATATTGGGAACATCATAAATCTTTAACATAATGTGTATTGCATCTACCACTACTTACAATTTTTGCTCAACAACACCATTCATGCTCCTCGTGTATATTATATTATATCCGTATGCTACACTTTTGAAATAAAACATGCATTTAGTAGTCGATAAATTTGCCCCCAACATTTACTCGTACAACTTAATTTTAAATTTTTTTAAATTTATACGTATGTATTTATGTATATAATAATGTGCATATAAAAGAGTGTTACATATATAATCTTATGTGTACTAGAGTATAATACTATTGTGTGTATGAAAAAGGAAACTCATTCATGAACATTTGTTTAATAAAATATTCTTTTATTATCTCAATTGTTTCGTGAATACTAAATTAAGTAATTAAGATGTTTAGTAATATTTTTCAGCCGCATTGGACGAGTGACTATATGTATCACGATGTGCTTTGTGCATATTTTGGATCGACAGCTACACCGTATAGATATAATATTTATTGCATAACTTTTGAAATTCAATTCTTCAATTATTCATACATAATTAATAAAAAATTTAACAATTAAAATTGATTTTTATGTACTTGTGTGCCACATACCATAATATTTTTGTAGTAAAAACTATAAAACTTAATTTTAAATGTATTAATTGTTGAGTTAAAAATTTTCTAAGTACATTTAACTTAAAAACAAAATAAAACAAAAAACAAACATAAAAAGTTTAAGTTATTCCTAATAGATTTTAAAAATAAAAGAAAATGACTAAACAACAAAAAAAAAACTCATCTACAGTATAATTATGAGTCTTTTGAGTGGTTTATAATAATTCATATTTTTGTATCTCATGTGTGTATATGTGCATGTTTGTGTGTGGAATAAGGTATAATTATTAATGCATAACATAATTCACAAAGAAAATGAAATAGTTTATTAGGAAGTGTAATAGTTATTTAAATAAGAATTAATATTAAGAATTACAAAGTCTCTCATGTAATTTATCAAGGAGTGTAGTAATTATTTAAACGAGGATTAATGCCAAACCTATAAAGTTTCTCCCAATGTGTGTTAATGTGTATAGTTATTAATTCACTAAGTAATTGTGTGCTTTATCTAAAAAATATATAACATAGTAATTGCTCAGGTGAGGGTTATTGTCATATTGGGCATAATCATTAGTTTTTTGGATAAAATATGTGCATTTTATAATAAAATAAAGGTTAGTAATAAAGTCCTTTCTATTGTGTAAATTAAAATATAGTTATTAATTCACTTAGTAATATCTTTAGCAGTATTACTGTAACTAGAATAAGAATTTAAATAAATAATATATTTTTACTTAGTTAATTTATAAAGATGTGTGAGATTGAAAGACTTTAAAAAAATAAATGGTATAATGACTAAACTTTATTATAACTTTTTACACACAATTGTTATATGCATTTCTATTTTGTAATATTCAATTGACTTAATTTATTTTAATACACACAATATAAATTATACACATTGTGTGTTTTGAAAAGAGAAAGAAATAATATGTAATAATAATATATTTTCATGAGTATCATACACTTTGAATAATTATAATTCACATAATTTCAGAGACTATTGTTTATTTATAAAATATGAATATCAGAAATAAATATCATATTAATTAATTTATATGTTATCCAAACACATTAAAACTTAGTTCATAATACAAAGAGGTAAAGTAATAATAGGACACAAAAGATTTTAAAAAAAGTAATTGTTTATGATAACAAAAGATAATATAAATATTTATAATATTATTTAGTTATATTAGATAAATTATACACATTGTGTGCGTTTGAAAGAGAAAGAAATAATAGGAACAATAAGATACTTTTCATGAGTATCATACGCTTTGAATTAATAATTTATAATTTTCAAAGACTATTATTTAATTAGTACCTAATAACTTTGTCTTACTTTATGAAATATAAATAATTTGTAATTATATATTTTAATATTTTAATCTATTATAATTTTTTATTTTGATAAAATAAATATCTGTAGTATATTATTTTTGAAGGAACTCTAGAGAAAGTGATACCAAGAAGTAAATTGATGGAATGTAACAAGCAAGTCTTTTTAATCTTTGTGTATTATAAACGTGTAAAATATACTAATATATCCTTGAATTATGTTTATAACTTGATTTACAATATAATCAAGTATGATTTTTGGTACACAGTAGGACTTACTCCAACTACATTGTTGGGTTTTAGTAGCAGATGCAATATATGTACGTGGAGACCTTAAAAGCTACAGTTCGAAAGACCTGCGAGAATCCCGTCTTGGGCATGGCTTTCATAACTGCGATCAATGCGAAGAAGGTCAGATTGGACTTGTCTAGGAAAGATGGGTATGTAAGTATTGATGTGTATAGCTCAGTGGTATATATCATTGTTTTTGACTTACATAGTATATATTATATATGACCTTGTCACAAACTGAATTGCGTTTGATGAAGCTTTGTGGTGTCTTTGTGCTGAAAGCAGGCCGTGTGCGCGTGTGCGAGAGAGCACACATTTAGGGATTTATCGCAGACGACAGCTGAGGTGACCAGTAAACACACAAGCCTGGACAATTGGTGGATTCATTGTTGCAGATGGGACGCTTCCAAGGAGGTGAACGAGGTAGTCTGCTGAATGAGAAAGTGTACAATCTATTTATTAGGTGAGAGTATGATATTTAATTAAACAAGTGTAATCATCTTAAGACCAGCACGGCATTCATGGAAGGATCGAACGAAAAGTACGCATAGGTGAGCTTTCATTTAAAAGTCTCATACTTACCAGGACTGGTGTATTATATGTTTTGTATATTACACACATGATACGCACCTATATGTACGTGGTATCTTCTTGGCCACGTTTGGAACATGCAATCCGGAGACTGCTGGTGAATCATGTGCCTCCACAAACGTTTCTGTCTCTCTCATACACACGCATAACGTCATTAATGTATTATATTTTACATAGTATATATTTGCATATGTATGTTTTTTTGCAGAATGCATCATAGTCTTTCTTTTGGCTGAGTTAAGGACGACTCGCTGTTAATGAACGGCAGCGGCTGGTTGTGAACGGGCGTTTATGTCTAGAAACGGACGTTAATAAGTCCTTTCTCTCTCTTGTTCAGACATAGAGACTCATCTACTTGTATGTATGTTATGTGCAACGACTAACAGTCCTCATACACAGGAAAATAGAGTGTTCTATATATGTACTGTGTGGGCAGTGTGTGTGTGCGCACGTGTGTTGTGTGATAAGCGTGTACATAATTCTTCAATTTAGAGTTTACAATTTGGAGAGGGCCCGCGAACGCGAGCCCTCAACTTCAACAAATTTTGACGTCCACACCTCCACTTGGGAAGTTGGTAAGCGGGCCCAGCCGGAGTGCAATGGGAGGACCTCACTTAGGTTATCCGCCTTCCTGATCACGATGAACCCCGTCCAGGTAAGTATGTTACAAGGTCTCAAATCCGCCTTATATAGTCCCTTCTTGGCCCGCCCCCAAGCTCTTGCTTGTGGGATAATAGACCCCGACACGTGGCATAAGGAATCAACCGAATAAATAATAACCTGTCGATATGCCCTGAATGCGGCTTTTTGAGGAGTTCAAGTGAAATAGTTGGAACGTGCATTAATAATACATATAAAACGATGCAGCATTGGCTTGAAATAATTACGGAACATGTACACAGTAGCTTGGACCATCTTAATCATTGCATATGCCCAGTACAGGCAAAGGCAGTAACAGCTTAAATACCTTCAACAGCAACAGGAAGTTCTTGGTCCCTTAACTTTCACTAACGCCCTCCATTGTAGTGCGTGAAACGACATTTTTAGACACTGCATGTGGTACTGCTCAGTGCTAATGATATATACATAAGTATATCCACAACAAAAACATGCATATGCAAACTCACCAAACGTTGCACTATCGGAGCTCAACGACGCATATTCAGAAATACAGGAGAGCAAGTGGAGAGATACGAAACACGGACGGAGATCGATCCTAATCATGTAGCTGTTCTCATCTTCCATAACGTCCCATGGTAGTCTTCTGCAGCCTGGACGGTTAACTGCTGCCCGAGGTGGCCCCTCCATTGTCCATCATCTGGCTGATTGTTCCCTGCGTCATATATTTGTGTGTGTGTGTGTGTGTACGTGCAAAACTGGTTTATACACGCATGTGTGTGTGTCGTATTATCGTAT
Organism: Selaginella tamariscina; assembly: GCA_003024785.1. NCBI lineage: Eukaryota > Viridiplantae > Streptophyta > Lycopodiopsida > Selaginellales > Selaginellaceae > Selaginella > Selaginella tamariscina. Next base: position 92,663 of record PUQB01000224.1, on the reverse strand, counting down.
ATAGATTTATACGTGTTTGATTCTCATCTACAGGTCTCTTCTCCAGTTTTGCAATGGAGAACATCTTGTATAGTTACGAATCTTTATATTAAGATTCATGTTTTGTAGTTCAATGATCAGGGAGTTAAAAATGTTAAGTTCTCTGGCCTAATTTCCATCACACAAACACAAAAATGCTGACATGAACAACGATTTTTAAAATTATGTTATTTTGTAACATTAACATCAAAATGTACCTCTTAACATGAAAATAGCTACCGTACAACCTTCAGAGTCAACTTAAGCGAGTAAAAATAGGTATCTGCAAAGCCTTGGGTTCCTTTGTGTGTGTTGTGTGTGAGAGAGAAGAGAGAGAGAGAGTGAGTGTGTGTGTGAAAGAGAGAGAGAGAGAGAGAGAGTGAGTGTGTGTGTGAAAGAGAGAGAGAATACACTTTACAAAACATTTGCTATTATAAATAAAGATATAAATCATATAATAATATTTTACAGAGACCGTATATTCATAAAATTTTTAGACAATTTCATGGAACGATTACTGCAAATGGAACCTTTTCGATTTAAGGATCTCTCTCTATGCGCCTAGAGGTGTATTCATATCTCGCTTCTTGTCCATACAATATCTTTATAAAGCCATGGATACATAACCAATAGTCAAGGGATATCTTTCCCTATGTACAGAGACAATCCCATACATAACATACCAAATGCTGTAAGATGATAGTCACAACATACGTGATTATGGGACAGTGACAGAATATTTAAAATGTATAAATGTTTAAAATATATAAATGTTTTTATATGTTGGAAGTTGTGCTTAAAACAGCTTGTTGAACAAGTTTTTATCCCAGATTTGAATTAAATTTTAACGTTAATTCATTAATATTAAATAAGTTAATAACTGTTTTTATATTTTTTATCTAAGTAATTGTTAATCACTATCATCCATTTATATGGCAATAATTATTAATTCTAATAATTAAATTTTCAAATATGAAGAGGGCCGCCGGCCTCCGCTTCTACACAGTATCACGTTCGTACCTTCTCGAGAAGTTGGTAAACAAGTGAAAGAGGAGGATATATATTCATTATTATTATGATACTGATTTACCCAAATGTTTTAGTTTTAAGTAAGAATTATAATACTCTTTATCTTTCTAAGAAAATGAGTGTTCTTGGCCATGAATTCAAGAAATTCAAGACACGGAGATGTATTATCAATTTATAAGAGAGTGGTAAAGTTGAAGTACTTGGATAATAATAGATATTATTTATAAAGATTGAGATAAGCTTGGGCTCGTGGAATGCGTGGAATTGAAATACATGTTATTGCTTAGGGGAGTGTTGGAATAGGTTGGTAGTAAAAATCAAGTTATGATAAGAGAGACAATATATATTAAACATTTAAATGGCAACGTAAATAATAAAATATATTATTTTCTGTATATCAACATTTATTTATGAATGCCAATTAGTATTTATCTAATAAATTAACAAGTAACGTATCATTGTAAGGCTCCATGTCTTTGCTTAATTTTAATCTTAATGTGATGGCCATTCCATTTCTTTATAATGTGTTGGTTGACGGTGGTTTGACCATCGTTGAACTGTCAGCCAACACAAATGAGCCACGGGACGGAGTGGTCAACAGGGAAGGTACAACATGTATTGATTGATAATGATAGTTGTCAAATGGTGCTTAACCTAGGGATGGATCTGATTGTCCAGATAACTACCAAGGTACTCGAGACCACGAGAGAAAGGCACATAAATGTTATAGGCAGGATATTGTCACATGGCGGCAAACCAATGAGAGAGTGCCACCTAGGGTCTAGTCCTTGCCTACCCACTGTATAAGCAAGAAGGTTAGTAGTGGGTCGGGGTCCTTTTAATTCGTGTTCTTTTTTGTATCTTGCTCTACCTTCTTTGGGGCAACATTGTATTCAAACAGGTAATATATATATATCTCTTCTATCCACCACCTCTCCCATTACTCTCCTCTCTTGCTCTGTTCTCAGTCCAATGCTACACTAGCAAGGGGGCAATAACATTGTGCATAGGGGAACTCCTATTTACATGTACATGAGCCCTTGTGGCATCCGGGTAAAGGCCATTACAACACCTTCTAGTGCTCTTAAGGTAAAGGTCGGCACACTGGTGTTGTAAATCACCCACATTTGGTTTGTGAAGTCCCCAAGACAATGCTCCAACATAAAATTCACATATTTAATTTGAGTGTGGTATAGCCTTGCAAGCTTTTTTATCCCTTTGAACTTGTAATACTAAATAATATGATAATTCTTCTACATTTATCATGCGAAACTGCCAAGTAAACTAATCTTTGAATTTTTATAATACTGACTTTTAATTAAGAAATGACTAAGTCATCTACTTAAATAGTCAAAAGTGTTGGTATTGAATTTTTAATACTTACATATATATTTCAATCCCTGCTCGTTCTTGTATCTATCTCCAATATAAACTTATGTACCGTTTTGTAACACATTCTAAGGGATTGTTAAAAGTCATAAATGGATTTTCCAAAAAGACATACATGGTCCTCATTGTTCTTTACCACAAATGCTAGTAGTTGCCGCATGCACATGTCTTTATTAATATCTCCATTTAGAAATATATTATTATTGTTTATTTGGTGTAGTTCTATGTTATATTTTGCAATCAAAATAAGTATTACAAATGTTTGTCATTTTAGCCACATGATAAAAACTTTAGTAAAAATTTTGTGAGAAGCTTTTATGTACTAGTCTTACTTTATATTGGCCAATATTTAGAAGTTTGAGCTAAAACAACCATTTATAATTTACAATATTCATACTTGGTGAGGTTTTAACCAATTCTTATATATATTCAGTTTGAAGCATCATCATATACTCATCCTCCATCATAGTTCAAATTCCAATCTTATAGTCTGAGGTTCCTATATAAGTTTTGATACATATCCGACAATATTATTAAGTAATTTTAGAGTTGAATGATTAAGATATTTTTTTAAATTTTAAATTCGGTTTTCATCAATAATTTGTCCAATGAACCCATCAATATCATTGATTTATTCAGTATTGAGATCATATATTTTAGATGAATGTTAGAATGAATAAGGTTATACGGTCTTATTGTCATAATCTTTCCCTCTCCCCTAAGCAAAGGGCCAATTGGTGTTTATGAAGGGCCCTTAGTCGTGATGACCTAGATCTGTTTGCGTCTTTTGCTCATATATTTCATAATCTTTACTCAGATAGTCAACCCACCAGGTTAGAACTATGACACTTATATTATGGAATCTCTAATATATAAGTCTTCACTTATGCATTATTATCCATGATAAAGTCTTCCAAAGTCTCGTGTTGCACTTATTGAGGTATTAATTTTGTTAAATGTAAGTATTGTAATTGTTCTTTTGCACATGCATTATTTAGAAGCTAGTTACCTATGTCTTGTTTCACTCGAGATATATTAAAGAAATGTAGTTGAAATGTTGGTATTTGTTAATTATGATTATTTATGTAATGCCATCCAAATTTATTCTAATGTAAGATAACAGTTTCTTCATATCACAACTCTACGTGTATGAAATATATGAACTTTAAATGTTTCATTCTCAGCTTAACATATCCAAGCATTATGCATTTCACATAAGCATCCTCCCATTTAGACTTTATTTGCTTAAGGGAAATGTGCATAGCCAAGTGATCCAAAACATACATAGATGTCCTATGTATGATTTCTTACTCGGCCACCTCTCTATAGGTGTCTTACCACTAAAAACTTTGATCAGTAACATGTTTTGCAAGTATATCACATTACTAATAGCATCTTCCAAAACATGTTGGGAACATCACAAGCCTTTTAATATAATGTGTGTTGCATATACCATTGTTTATAGTTTTTGCTCAACAAGACCATTCATGTTCTTCATGTACATCATATTGTATTCGTATGTTGCACTTTTGATGTATCTAAGTTAATAAATTCACCCCCAACATCTACTTGTACAACTTTTACTTTTATACATTTAAATTCAACATCTATAAGTTAATTACAAAATTTATTATAAACTTCAAACTTATTTACTAGAAAGTATACCATTTTATATTATAGTAAAAAAATATAAATGACATGTGCTATTGTAAATTCCAAAATTCATTCATATACATTCATGTGTACTAGCTTCAATTATATTTTTTTCATGTTGCTTGTGAGTTTGACAACGCTTCTTTTTAATCTTTTGAAGTGAACACCTTTCACAAGCCTTTACATTGTTAGGTATAAGCTTGTGAATATCATATACCATGCCTTGCACTTAATTAATTTTATAATAGCTTTACATGATTAAAATTGTGATGCCATAACTGCAAGATGCCATGATTAATTATACATATTAAATTATTTATAATGGCTTGATCATGTTTTATATGATATAAATTTTGAAATTTGAAAATCATAAAAATGTTAGCTTCAACATTTGTAAACTTAATAATAAAGAGTAAATTTTATAAAATTTAGGTACATATAACATTTATTTTATTATTATTTTTAGTGAAGGAGTAAACACACAACCCATGCGTATAATTCTTAATTTATTTCACATCAAACTTATTATATTTAACCTTACTAATAATGTTTTTACAAGTTGTCATATCATTATAAATGGTTCACTTTGTTCCTTATATTCTATCAGCTTAAGCAAGCATAAATTTTAACTTTATCAATTTATTTTCAATATTCTTTTTAAATATCATCTCCTTCAATTACATTTGCTTATAATATTTCTTTTCATTCTTTTTATTCATTCATTGATAAATACATATTTACCTTATGTTCATATTTAAAATACTGATAGTAACATTAATTTAAAATATTCTCAACCTGCTTATTATCTTGATTATTCTTCTTTCCCTTTCTTCATATTTATCTTTATTATTTTAAACATTTTATGTAAAATGTTACTTCTTAGTTCTCTTTGCCATACCCTTATATAAAAATTGAAGATATATTAGTGCTTAAATGTATTTTTAAGTTTTCAATAATTCATTCTTGTGTGTGATGATTTTAATCATTTTAAAATTTGACAATTTTTTCTCTCATGAGACTTTAAGCTCACACTTTAAAATTTTATTTGTAATGCAATTAATATTAACTTTGACATAATTAGATGGTGCCAATTAGTTGTAATCTCATCACCAATACTTGTGAACCATTTAATATAATTATCCTTGTTTAAAACTTACAATTAATTAATTGAATTAATAACATATGTTCAGATGTCCATATTTTTTGGTATATGCCTTTTTAAATTTTTCCATATTTATTGTAGTTGCTTTTATAATAACTCTATGGTGTTTGGTCCAACGTGATCCATCATAATGATTTATTTTTTTAATTATTTAAGAATTTCTTTCCATTGTTTTAACTCCTATTCGTCCTAGTGCATCAATGCTTGCATTGAGGAATCCTTGGCACACAGCTTAGGCACCTCTCTCTAAACCCTATTTACAACTTCTTTTTTGTCCAATGTAAGTTTTAATGAACCTAAGTTTATTTTGAAATCACTTTCCACATTATTTTTTTCTTTTTACTTTATCAAATTATATGTATGCATTTTTGTGATTCAAAATGCCCATGATTGTATATTACCAATATGCAACCCATGTAACCTTATGTAAAAAAATAACAACATATATTTCTTAATATGCTTAGATACCATATTTAAATATAGAAAATAATGTATTTTAATATTTATGTTCATGAAGGGTTCTATTTACATGTCTAAATATAATTGTTTCTCTTTCTTTAATCATACCTTTAACTTGTATTTGTATTACCAACATTTAATTATTAATGTTACTAACTCAATAATAACATGGTTTATTAAAAACTAATTGGTATGCTTAATATGAGGTTGAAAACACCTCCATAGATTAAAAAAATTCACATGCATTAACTTAGACAAGTGTAAATTTTATTTAAAACTAATAGCATAATTATAATAAAGATAACAATTGATATTAAATTTATTAAGTAAATAATATGGTTTACCATAAATTAATATATAATTAGCATGGTTTATTAAAAATTAATAAGTAAATAATATGGTTTTATCAAAAAATAATTATTAATATTAGATATACTATATAATTTATTGGGGTGTTATCTATTGAGTATAATTATGAGTCTTTTGAGTGGTTTATAATAATTCATATTTGTGCATCCCATGCGCGAGTGTGTGCATATGTGCATGCTTGTATATGGAATAACATATTATTATTAATGCACACTTATTAAGGAGTGTAGTAATTATTTAAATAAGGATTAATGCCAAACCTATAAAGTCTCTCCCAATGTGTGAAATGGGGCATAATTATTAATGTGTATAATTATTGTAATGTCCTTTATTGTAATAACATAATAATTACTTAGGTGGGAACAAATTGTATTTAATGTGTAAATTAAAGTATAATCATTAGTTTATTGGATAAATATATTTGTATTCTATAATAAAATAAAGGTTGGTACTTCAACTTATAAAGTCTTTTATATTATGTGAGATAAAATATAATTACTAATTCACTTAATAAATAATATGGTTTATCTGATATCTTTAATAATAATAGTGAAGGTATCTTTTAATTTTAAATATTCATAAATTACATGGACTTAAGTAAAAGTATAATGAATATTATGTATCATGAGTTAAATATAACTAGAATAAGAATTTAAATAAATCATATATTTTATTTATAAAGATGCTTAAAATTAAAAGACTTAAAAAGGTAAATGTTGTAATGGCCTCATTTAAATTATCTTTATTATAACTTTTTACACACAATTGTTATATGCACTTTTTTTTTGTAATATTTAACTAACTTGATTTATTTTTAATATACACAAAGTATAAATTATACACATTGTGTGTGTTTGAAAAAGAAAGAAATAATATGTAATAATAATATATTTTTCATGATTATCAAACACTTTGAATAATTATAATTCATATAATTTCAGAGATATTAAGACACACAAGATTTTAAATAAAAATAATCGTTTATGTTAACAAAGGTAATGTTATTAAATATATTTCCCAAGATTTTAAATTAAAAAATTGCTAGATAACAAAGGTCATATAAATATTGATAATATATTTAGTTATATTATATATTTTTAATATTTTAATCTATTATAATTTTTATTTTGATAAATAGATATTTGTAGTATATTATTTTTGAAGGGAACTCTAGAGAAAATGATAGCAAAGAAGTAAATTGATGGAATGTAGCAAGCAAGTCTTTTTAATCTTTGTATATTATAAACGTGTAAAGATATACTAATACATGCTTGAATTATGTTTATAACTTTCATTTATAATATACATTAGGACTTGAATTACCCAACTCCATTGTTAGGTTTTATTAGCAGATGTAACATATGTATGAAATTAAGTAGTTAGAGAAGGGTACAGTGCGTACTCCTCATACACACAAGAGAATAGATTGTTTTTACAAGCAGGTATACGTGTACGACACGAACATCATATGTGTATGTATAAATGTGTGTGTATCCATAAGATTAAGCGTGAGTTGTTTATTACAAATATCAAATTTTCTGTAGAGTTGTTTACCAACTATTAATTTTTCCGTAATTTAATTCTTCATTACTATACATATGTAAAAGTAGACAAAAAAATAATTATTTTTATATTTAAAATAAATTTCAAAGGATATAAAATTAAAAACTATTCTTCAATTTAGGTTTTACAATTTGGAGAGGGCCGCGCGAACGCGAGCCCTCAGCTTCCACAAATTATGACGTCCACACCTCCACTTGGGAAGTTGGTAAGCGGGCCCAGCCGAAGTGCAATGGGAAGACCTCACTTAGGTTATCCGCCTTCCTGATCACGGATGAACCCCGTCCAGGTAAGTAATTTTCATCTCCTCGGATCTGCCGTTATATACTGGATTCCAGGCCCGCCTCCAAGCTCTTGCTTGTGGGATAATTGACCCCGACACGTGGCGCAAGGATTAAGCTAATAAAGAATATACCAAGTCGTTATGAAATATTTTGTAATGTTGTGATGAGATCATTCGTTGCATCTTATCTAACGTGGTCACGGTATCTCAATCATCGGATATGCCCAGAACAAGGCAGCTTAAATACCTTCAACAGCAACTGGATCACTTGACCTCCACTAACGCCCTTCACTGTAGCTGTTCTCATCTTCCGTAACATCCCATGGTAGTCTTCTGCAGCCTGGACGGTTAACTGCTGGCCGAGGACGTATGGCGTATGTGTGTATACACGTGTGAATATGAGGATGTCAAATACATAAATTAAGGACAGGTTTACGCACGCATGTGTGTCTGTGTTTACTATACATTACAAGACTATGTATATACTACATATATACAGCACATGCATACTCTTACTATAGAAAACTTGTGTTTGATACTCATCTACACTCCAGTTTTGCTATGAATAGTTACGAATCTTTATTTTAGTTCATGTCAGAATGTTAAGTTTGTTGATAATGATTTTGTAAATGAAAAATTCCTAATTTCCATCACACAAAAATGAACCTTATGACATGACAACAAACAAACAATGATTTGAAAATTTATGTTACATTAAAACCCTACTAAATAACCCTCTTAATATGAAAGTAGAGCCTATACAAATAAGTATCTGCATTTTGATGTACATGTTTACTCAAAGCCTTGGGTTCGTTGTGTGTGTATCCATAAAATGCATGAAACTAGATGCATGACAATTTTATGGAACTAATGCTGCAAAAGGGACCCTTTCATTCAAGGTGCATATCTCGACATACATGCAAACGTAGATTGTCAGTAGCTCTTTACAAGAGTCTGTCTGCACTTATATATATATATATATATATATACCATACATAATTTATTTACGTAAATAACCAGTGTCAAGGGGATATCTTTCCCTTGTATATATGAACACCACACACACACAAGACTTTGCTTGTACAGGTATTTTGGAGAATCCCCATTAACGTCTAGAGGTATATATTGTTTTGTGCTACTGTTATATGCTATATTGCATAATGTTTTGTTTGTTTGTGGAACGCTTTCACAGTCCAGCCCCCTTTTGTATTAATGACAATTAATTAAAACTTAATTAAATGGTAAATACTAAAAATCAGATAAAAAAACATATATTTAAAGAAATTATATATTTGGCTAGTTTGCACAATGAAGCTCTTTAATTTCAATACTTATATTACTAATTTTCTTTAAATAGTTGAGCCCCATTGTGCAAACTAGCCTTCTCCTTCAGCTGTGCCTGTCAAGGCTGGATTAGAACAGGCTGAGTTTGACCAAGTTTCTATGCTAGATTTGGATTAAAAGAAAGCAGTATAGAATTTCTTGTAAGTTCATTAGACTCACTCAGTTAAACTAGTTTATTCATGATAGAAATTGAATTATTTTTTTAGACAGTATAGAAATTATTTTTTTTTTTTTGTAAATAGTTAAAGATGTTGTCAATAATAAATTTTTTACAATCGTTGTGGATATGAAAATGTATCTTTTAATTTATACGATAATTTTAATGATTTTATTAAAGTTAAATTTAGCCATAAAAATACAGAATATACCTAAAAAATCTTCTGACTAACTAGAAAAAAAATAAAAAAATTATGTATACTAGTTCACAGCGAGCAAATGTATTGTTATATACATTTCTAACTTATAGTATTTAGCTGATTTAATCTCTTTTAATATAAATCCAATACATTTAACCATGAAATAAATTACACATATGGCGTGTGTGTGTGTGTCTGAGAGAGAGTGAAGGAAATATTATGTAATATCATAATATACTTCTCATGAATATTATACACTTGAATATATATATATATATATTATAATATTGTAATATTATATAAATGTAAAACATGTTCGAAAATATAGCACAATATTTATTTTTGCACAAGGTAAGTAGACAATTGATAAGATAAATATAGCCAGAATAAAAATTTAAATTAGTTAATAAAAATATATTAAAAAATTTAAAAGAGTATAACGCTTTGGATATGAATTTAAGACGCTGTAGTTATTGTTTTGACTCAACATGAATAGCCGTGTATGCACCCATGTCCATGATTCAAGTATCTATACTTAAATTTACTTGAGATTATGCATTATGAAATCATGCATGGGCAAGAATGAGGCACTTGAGCTGATCCAATCCTGTAGGAGCTTATCAGCAGCTAAAGCTCTTCATGCTCGCATCCATCCCACACTAACTGTAACAGACGTCTTCATCTTCAACAAGCTCATCGAAATGTATGGCAAATGCGGAAGCCCAACCCATTCTCGAGCTGTTTTCGACGCCATGTCTTGCAAGGACTCGTTCACATGGGACTTGATGCTGTTAGCATACTACAGAAACGGACTCCTGGAGCAATCCGAGCAGTTCTTCAGCCAGATGCCGCTACACAACTCGAGCAACTCCAACACAATGATATCTGCATATACCCAGTTTGGGCATATGGAACAAGCCGAGCAAATGTTTGAGAACGTTCCCTGCAGGAACCTCGTTACCTGCAACATCATGCTCGCTGCATATGCCCAAGCTGGGTATATGGAGAGAGCCAAACAGATCTTCGACCATCTTCCTCTTGTAGGCCTCGTACTTGGAATTCATTACTCTCTGCATATGCCCTGCATGGGCATGTGGAGCGCGCAAAGCACCTGTTCGACAACGAGCTTCCGGAACGTGACCTTGTATCATGGAGTACACTTCAGAGGGCTTATGCAGAGAATGATCATCTCGAAGAACTCGAGAGACTCTTTGCAGAAATGCCACTGAAAGATTTAGTTTCATGGACCACAATACTGGCTGCTTACTCACAGAGTGGCTGCCTGGAGAGTGCGAAGCAGACATTCAACAGAATGCCCGAGCAGGACTTAGTGTCTTCCACAGCCATGTTGGCTTATGCACAGAATGGGCAACTCTCAAAGGCTAAGGAGCTCTTTGAGGAAATGCCTTGTAAGAATCTCGTTTCGTGGACTGTCATGCTAGCTGCATATGCTCAGTTTGGGCGTCTTGAGGACGCTAAGGAACTGTTTGATAGAGTACCACAACAGGACCTTGCTTCTTCTATATCCCTGATGGCAGGTTATGCTCAGGGTGGTTATTTCACAGAGGCAAAGGCGATCTTCGACAAGATGCCGGTTCTCAACCAACCGGCCTGGAACACACTGCTGTCCGCGTACGCCCAGAACGGGCGTCTACGTGAGGCAATAGAGACATTTTACTGGATGCCATACAGGGACACTGTCTCATGGAACGCAATGCTGAGCGTGTATACTCAATATGGGCATCTGAAACATGCTAGAACACTCTTTGAAACGATCCCGGAGATGAATTCGGTCTCTTGGAATGCGATGCTCGACGCATATGCTTCCAATGGGCATCCTCAGGAAGCGTTTGATGTATTTAAAATGGTGAAGTTGGTGAGCATTCCTGATGAGACCTGCTTTGTATCTGTACTGTTTGCTTGTAGCAATGCAGGCAAGGCAGCAGCTGGACGGGACATAATGGTGTCAATGTGTCAAGACTATGGATACAAAGCAAAGAAGTACCACTACGGGTGCATGATCGACATACTCGGACGAGCCGGTTACCTCGAGGATGCACACGAGCTTCTCCTGACAATGCCTTATGAGCCGGATGAACTGGATTGGAAATGCTTGCTCGGCTACTGTAAGAACCAGGAGGATTTTGTGAAAGGTGCTCGAGTAGCCAATGGGATTTTCAATATGAATGTGGATGACTCCACTGCCTACATTCTTCTGTCAAATGCATACTTCTCCAACTCCTATAAATAAATTAAACATTTCCAAACCTAAGTCCGATTAGGTTTAGGGCTTAACGGAGTCTTGCCCGTGAAGATCAATGCACATTATACATAACGCGTGTACAATGGCGCATGGAGAAGGTGTTTTCTGTACATTTGTATTGTATATGCAGACTCTGAGAATTCAATGCTAGTTTGAAGATCAATGGATAAGCTCAGGAGGAAGAAGGTCAGCATTCTCCCTGTCCATTGTTCTAAATTGACAGCAAACCTGTTTTACAGGGAGATTCTGATCTCTCCAGGGGATCGAAGCGTAGCCGGAGAAGTTGTTCTCGAATCAGCAAAGGGGATGGGGTATGCCTTCTTGTTTTGTTATGTCAATCATGTGTGTATATATTTGTGTGTCAATGGGTATTTACAAGAAGAAGCTGCATTCTTTCTTCACACACACACACACACACCTGTGTATGTGTGAGGGAGTGTGCTAAGTGACCTTAAACCAGAGGGAGAGCTTGAAGGAGAAGCTTAAAGCATTATCAAGCTTGGAAGATTTCAAAGCGATACACGCTCTTAAGGACGGATATGAGCCTTTCATGGAGGCCAACATGGAGAAACTCTTATGGAAGGCACATCACAGGAGAATATCGGACTTTCGCTCACGAATGCAGGAGATATCTGAAAGAGAGAGGAGCTCCGTAATCAGTAAGAAGACACTCAAGAATGTGGTAGCACCCTTTCTTGAGTTTATCACAGGCAGCTCTAACTTCTACAGGACTCTAATAGGGAGAATTAGAGTTAAGCACGGGCTTAGTAGTGATATCTCAGATGGATGGAGAGCTGCTGAATGTAACCATGGTGTCAAAGAAACTCATGATTTCTACATGAGTTGCCATAGACTCCTCATGCATCTTGGAGACTTAGCTCGATACAAGGAGGTTTACGGAGTTAGCTTGAAGAACAAGAACTACTCAGTTGCAGAAGAGCACTATCTTCAAGCTTCTAAGCTGTGCCAGTGCAATGGAGACTCTCACAGCCAGGTAAGAATTTATCTAACACAACATTAATTACACATGTTATACATACATAAATATATAGTTGTATACAGATGATAACTTTGTTTCCTGCAGTTGGCTGTACTTGCTACTCACACTGAAGACAAATTTCGTGCTATTTATCACTATCTACGGAGTATGTTTACCCAAGTGCCGGCTCCCATGAGCCATGGCAACCTTCTCTTCTGCTTAAGAACAAGGTAAATAACACAGGTGCTGTATAACATGATACAGGTTTTTTGTTTGAAACAGATGAATGCTAGTGAGAGACACAATCAAATGGCTTGTAACTTTGAGAACTTCTCCGCCGTTGCTGAACTATTACTGCTGAAAACGAGGCAAGTTTTTAAAGCATGAATTCATACACATACTGTAATGTGTTGTGCACGTTTAGGTGTATATGTATGTGTAATTGTGTTATAGTTTCCAGGGGATGCAGGAGCTATTGGATAGCTCACTGAAAGAGCTTGAGGAATGGCTAAGTTCCGAGCGCAGAAGGACAAGAGAGAAGGTCTTTCTGGGACTCCAGATTGCAACAATACTTATGTGTTCCATTCAGGACTTCTACATGGCTGTTCTATGTAAGACATCCCAACCAAGAACAGCACTTCACCAGACCTTAAACAGTGCTTTTAAGGTTATTAACCTTGTGTTATCCATTGAGGATCCATCCGCAAGTATGCTTCCGGCTCTTGTCATCTTTACTTGGTGGCTTTCAAGCAGTGACGACGTCCTAAGTGCCTTGAATGAGAATGGCGAGGTCAAGTCTAGCTTCTTGAACCTCCTTGAGCGTTCAGAAGGCTTCTTCCAAGCTTTAAGTTTATCATCTGGTAGTGTGCGTGTGTGTGTGTGAGAGAGAGAGAGAGAGAGCCGTTACGGAGTTCTTTTGTAGAGCTGTTCATGGAAGTTGACAACTTTGCTCTATGGGAAGATCATGAGCTTAAGGGATTCATTCTCTTAAGAAATTATCATGAGAAGATGAATTTTGGGATGAACTATCAGGATTACGATGATAGACAGCTGAACTTCATCCGTCTTCGGAGGCTGGAAAGCATTTTGGACAAGCTAGTACGAACCACAGGTTTAAGAAAGCTTTCGCTATCTGATCAAAGGGAGGCAGATATTGCTCTAGATAGCCAGTTGGTGGAGTCTCAAGACCAACTTATCTCTCCGGATATTGTAGGAGAGCTCTTCTCTATAACTCCGGTTCCTGAACAAGCTGCATTATCTCTCAAGAGCAGTTCTTATGAAGAAACTGTTGGCTTTATTAACCAAGTAAGCTTTGTCTGTATGTGTGTGTAGCAACTCAAAGTTATACACACACACACAGACACGCACACATTCCGTGCTTGCTTGCAGGTGAGACAAACTTGGTCGAGCTCCGAGGGCAGAGACGAAGATATGTTTAACATGGACAAGGAAACTAATGCCATAAGGACGACTCTCTTCCTACAAAACGACGATGACAGCTTTCAAAATGACGATAGCAGTGAAGACATGTCACAGCCCGATGTAGAGGTTGAAACAGTGGTTCCACGTGTCCAGGATGGGTACCCTATAGAATCTGTATTGAACTGCAGACTGTTATATTGCTGCCTGGATGATGATGAAGAATGCGTGTTCGACGATGAAACTCACGTCCGGCCATCTCCAGACAACACTTATCGGGTCAAGAAGAGAGGTGTTCCTAAGCTGAAGCGTCATCAAACCGAGAACCCCTTCATTGCCTTCCTCAACGAGTTAAAGGGTATGTAGTTGTTTATAACTATAGCATCAGTTAGTAAGCTTATTGATAACCTGTAGCAATACAAACCTTTCATAATCCTGGCTGAACCAATCACACACACACACACACACACGCACGTTGAAGGTATGTGTATATATGCAGATCTTCCCATATACACACGTATATCTTCTTTTTGCTTTGGCAAGATCTGTATTCATTGTATATGATACGATTTGTATGCTTGTAGAGAGGGACTATATGTACCAAATGGACGGCAAGATATTTCGCCTAATTGAATGGTCTAGATCATTTATCAGATAGCAGAAACCTTAAAATAAGGAGCCCTAATCAGTGCAAGCCCTAATCAGCGCCTATGGAAGACGCTCGTGCTCTGTTTAAGGCGCTCAAATCTGCGTATGCTGCTACTCCTACGAAGCTCAAGGTGTGTGCGTAATCGTGTATGCATGTGTTTCTGTGTAGATTGGAAAATTTTAATGTATTGTTGATTATTCTCAGCTGATTGATCTGTATGTGGTATACGCTGTTGTGACCGCCGTGATCCAGGTATGATTTATTATTTTGAGAAGCTCTTAATCAGTGGTTTTTTTAGACATTTTACATGGCTATTGCGGGCTCATTTCCATTCAATGCGTTTCTGTCTGGGGTCTTGTCCTGTGTAGGAACTGCTGTTCTTGCAGGTGAGCTTTTTTCTTTAAGGATCTAGAAAACTAGATGTGTATATAGATACATAATGTATTATATATGATCTGTTTTACAGTGTGCCTACGTATGCAAGTGAACAAGGCAAACAAGGAATTCAAGGTGAGGAAACTAGTGTGTGACTGTGAGAGTCACGAGCTGATGGTTTGTGTCCCATTTCAGGATTTGCCAGCGGAGAGAGCTTTTGCTGATTTCGTGCTTTGCAATTTGGTTCTCCATCTGGTGATAATGAACTTCTTAGGTTAACACGTTTGTGGACATTGCTCTTAACTTCTAAGAAGTTAATACACATAACTTAAAACTTATATAATTATATTGTTTAATAACCCTTTATCATTTGTATACTAGTTCTTACGATCCATAGTTTTTCCAATAAGAAGTTGGTTGCTTGATTTCTTTGGTTTAATTGATGTAGATGAAGACGGCTATTTATCTACGAGATAGCGAAAGAGGTATGCTATTGTTATAAAGTTATAAACGATAAGAATGTATGTATGTATATGAGATGGACATTCCCCATTGATGTATTGAGAAATATATATATATATCCATTCAATCCACTCCTTGTTCCTTTTGCTTTAGCGTCTTTTTCCTCTCTTGAGAGTTTTTGAGCTTCCGAAGAACTCTGTTTTCCCTACAATAAAACTCTAAGCCATCAAGAGCATGTTTACTTGTTATCAGTCTCATGGGTAGCACTAATAACGGGTTTGATACATGCCCAAATAAGACGTGTATTGCTGCATTTACTGCAGAAGCAGACTTCATCACCACTAGAGCACTTCCCTTATATCCACGTCTTGAATCTAGCATCTGAATTCCCTCAACAAGTCCAACCGTAGTAAACATCCTTTGTAGACTCTCTTCGTCATATCTGGGCACGCATGTAGCGTCCCACGTTACTAGAAGAGTTTTGTCTAAGTCCTCTTTGCATATCATCCTTCTTGAGTAGTGTGCAGTATTTGTACTTGCAGTATGTTCACAATATCGTGCTCTTTTTGCACGTATTTCTTCTATCTCTTCCTTTAATCTTTTACTAGTGTTGTCCTCAGCAACCTTTGTTTTCCTTTGAGCTTCGTATGCGGCTTCTTGCCTTTGTAGTTCATCCACCATCTGTTTCCTTCTCTCGTCTACATGGTGTGTGTGTCGGCACATTCTACATATGACTTTCTTTCACACTCTTTCAGTAGTACTTTGAAAGCATGTTGTAGGCGACCGAATCGAGCCGCTGCCCTCGTGTCATTCGGCCGCTTGTCTGGATGGCATTCCAGGGCCTTCCTTCTGTATGCTCTTCGAAGCTCTTTTGCCCCGTAGACTCCACTTGTAAGCCCCAGTAAGGAGTAGAATTCCTCCATTCCTGTTCTCTAAACCTTACCCTAACTATATATATATATATACAATACCTTTAAAAATCCTCATGAAATTAACAGGTGCCTTTGTGCGTGTTGTGTGGGTGTTTGATACCCTTGGATTAGCGGCTTACTTCCCATAAGTTGAGAAACACACACACACACCAATCATTAAGCAACGTGAAGTATATACGGTCTAGTGCGAATTTAGACAGGCACAGTATGTACAGCATTTCGGTACGTCGTGGTGCTTTTAAAAGTATATAGTACTGCCATGAAATTACATAATTATTTATACTTTATAATTATTCTGTAACATGTATACAAAGATACATCCATGCAAATTTGTCATTTTCCCGGTTTTAGCAAATATGAATATACGTGTAATATCATCAGTAATGCACTATCAATATGTGGTCACTAGTTTGAATTTGGAATATGTACAATTCTGAATGGATATGCTTGATATATATACACATATACATGTTACAGTATATAATATAATAAACAACAGTGTCTGAAGTTGATGCTCTTTTAAATTCATTGGGTGTTTTGTATTTAAATGATTTTGTTATCTTACACTGAAAGCGAAAGCGAGTCGGACATATCTTTGTATTTAGCCACTGATGACGTAATTAACTGGGTACTATCCATATTTACATATCTATATTAAATAATAAGGTTATTAATCTAGACATATTATTTATATTTAGTATTATTTAAGTAACAAAAATTATTAATTTGAACAGGTAAATTTAAATTTGATATCATTAAAGCTGACTACTTTTCACAAAAAGCTTATTCCATCTTTTACACTATCTTATTAGTTAACAAAGTTTTCACATCTTATTTAATATGATATAATCTTTCATCGTACATGCTTGGATTATGTATAATCACCTCATCATACATAAGAAAGTTAAATTATTAATTACACTAGCTAAGAGCTACAAGCATTTACGTCTCTTAGCATAGCTATCTGGCTTCCAAAACCATGTCAACTCTCTCTCTCTCTCTCTAGAGAGAGAGAGAGAGAGATTATTAAGATAGCTGACTATCTGCAAGCATTAACTACAAATCAGTATTTGTAGCTATCTGGCATGCGTGGACTATATAGCGTGATCATGTAAACTGTAATTATACACAACGTTCCAAAAGTTCCATTCTTTTCTCTTACATCATACAATACAAAGCTAGCAAATCCTACAGTTACCGCATTAAGTTTTGAGTCTTATGTTACATACATTATTTATACATGTATATGTATGTGTGCGTGTGAAACAGATATAAGTTTGAAATGTGTGTTGTGTTATATATATAATGTGTAATGTAACTGCAACATTTGACTGGTATGAGAGGAAACACAAACCTTGGATATAGATATGTTGAATGTTGGCTGGTCGGCCGACCCTAGACACTGTTCCCAGCATAGATGTATTTAATATAAGCGATCCTCATCATGTAGTATCTGCAATATTTGAAAATGAGCCTGCAATATTTGAATTGAAATAGTCAAAGCGAGTAATCGGGTTGTAGAGATCTATGAAGAAATGTCATGTATGATGATTGATATGATAGTTTTTAATGAATAATGAACGCACATACATAAACATGTTTTCACACAGTGCTTTTGCAAACTCAAAGGATGTGATATTGGCGCGGCTCAATTCGAGGGCGCGTACTGAACTACTGCAGTAACGTCATCAGATTGAGCCATCCCAATATCACATACCTCCTCGTGATGCATATATACTATTGCAGAGACTGCACAATGGTATACTCGAAATGATCAGATCTAGTATCTGGTAAAGAAATGCTGCATAGGCCATGTTGTATGCTAGATGCTGCTGTATACACACATATACGCAGGAACTTATTGAGAATTGCAGAGTCAAAGCCACTGTTTATGGAGGAGAATGAAGAACTAAAATGTAACTGTGGAGTAAGTAGTACAGTGCCTGAGTTTGTGTTATTCATAATACTGTTTGAAATTCGCATTGCGAATGTGAGAGAAGACTGCACATGGAAGTACATAGAGAGCTTGTTAGAAAGTATCATATGAGACAAGAGAAGAGATAAAAAAAAAGACAAAACTAAGTGAATATATATAGATATATGCGAGTCGCTGCACATACAGAAACAAGGAGGAGCTTCTAGGGAGAGATCATGGAGTAAGAGTATAAGATGGAAAGGACTGCACATATGCACAAACTTCTTCATGAAAACCATCATATGGAGATCATTAGCGAGTGAGAAATGGATGATTATATAGGGAAAGAAGGGGATAAAGAAGGGTGTATTTTCTTTATCTATTTATTTAGTTTACCTCCACGAGATTTAAACCGTGGCAATAAATTCACACAGTCTCTAACGCTCTATTTATAAGAGGCCTTCCATGACCTCCCAAGCCTCAAAAGTCAAGGCTTTGCATGGCATTTCAGCCAAGTTAATGCATTGAAAGTAACCCTACAAATCCCATTAAATACCCCCGTTTTAAAAAAAAAAGCTACAAAAAAAGACACAGCCCAGGAGAAAGAAGCAGTGAATACTGTATATGAAAGAATATAACTGTACACGTTTGTAAATGAATGCTTGTTGGAAAGATATATAAGACATGGAAAGAAAAAGTTGCTTTCATATGAGATTTGATCTTCTGATTAGTAACTAAGATAGCTCTCTGTCTGTGTAAGGATTTAACACATATACACACATCTTAAGACATACATGTAGCTATCACCACACAAAACAGCACTATATCAATACTGCACTGCGAACTGTACTAAATGCTCTTTTGCAGGACAACCAGGAGGCATTTTACACTGTTCCCTTGTCCCCATTACCTTCTAGTCTAAAGTCAACTAGATCTATATAGCACCTAAACATCTTTAATCACCAATCTTTAAGCAAAACATAACATATTTCATTTTCGGAATAGGTACAAGGATAGGAAGGCTCAGAGGGAGACACAGAACCTATAAGGAAATTCATATCTCCAGTACACAAGAAAATGAGCAACGCGTGAGCTTCCTGTGTGTATGTGTTGGTAACATTTTCACTGTCTCTATTGTTTGTTGTTGTCACTTCTCACACAACACACGCTCTTACAGACACACACGAGTGAGTGTGAAGGCTTGGAAGAAGACCAGTACACCTGTTTTTACTCTACTGTGTGTAACAAACATATAATTTGCAAAACGGGCTGAAAACGGGGTGATATGACTTGTTCTAAGATGATTAGACAGGTTTTGGTTTGGTGCATGTGTGGAGATCACTTATGATTGTAGACTTATAGGCAGCGAACATGGTAATCTATAAGATTCTGTCATGCAAATAGCAGGCAGGAAAACATTACATGAGAGCATCACAATCCCACCATAATTCATCATTATATATAATATATATATGCAGTGAGAGAGAGGATTTATCTGTACTGATTGAGATCATTGTAGTGAAAACGCTGTTTTGCTGACGTCCTTTGCGCATCCATGTCAACCTACACATACCACTTGTGAGAAATCAATGTGGACGAAAGAGATATATTAAAATTACACAAGAAAATCAAAAGGGGTCAGAGATTGTGATTTCTCTGAGATCATTCAGCATGCCGACTGACATTTACAAAACCATACATGACCATATTACAACAGACTCGTATATTTATATAGGTACTACACGATCGAATAAGCAGAAACCAAGGAGATATATATAAAGAAAATAAAAACCTGGATATTTCACAGAAAATCAGAAACATAATGACGATCTACACAAAAAAGAATATATCTCCTGCAAGCTTCACAGACACCCATAAGCCATTGCATTCATTTCTACCAAAATGCACAAGGTTCTACACAATAAAAGCCTCTCTATATAATAGACTGGTGTGAAGAGTGAGAACAATTTGCCCAACGCTTTTACCTTGTATCCATGTTACAAGTATGATTGCAATATATGGACTATAGAGAGGTTTAATGGAACCCATAGTTACTGAGATCCCAAGCTTGGAGAAATCATAAAAGGAGCAAAGTACAAACAAGGAAAGGAATGCATCTCAGAAAGAGAAACTGCAGCTTTATAGGGCTCACACTTGGCCTCGAATCATCTCGTGTGTGGCTCTTTCTCCCATAAAAACTCATTAAATTCTCGTTCTTCCAAAAAATATATGAATAAACTTTGTCATGTGTTGATTAGTTAGAGTGGTTTAAAAGGTATATTCCGATATAAATTCGAAATTCAAAAAAACTGGCCCACTTTTCTCGGTATTTGCAAGAGTGCTTAGCTTGTTGTCAAGCAAAGAATTTGAAAATTCCATATATGCCCTTTAAATATCTGGTTCTTAAATAGTTTAATCGATTCATGTTCGTAAATTCCAACATTGGGAAAGCGATGGAACATATGAAACCTTTTTAAGATCCTTGTTTGCCTGCTCATTCTACTATTGATTGCTAGTCTTTTCATGGTTTTCCTCCAAACAAGTTGGGATTCCAAGGTGTTTTAGCCTCATAGGTGTTTGATTAGCGTACATACACATATGTATATACTGCA
The DNA here is from genome assembly GCA_003024785.1 of Selaginella tamariscina. Classification (NCBI taxonomy): domain Eukaryota; kingdom Viridiplantae; phylum Streptophyta; class Lycopodiopsida; order Selaginellales; family Selaginellaceae; genus Selaginella; species Selaginella tamariscina. The sequence goes on along the minus strand of PUQB01000224.1, from coordinate 71,435 downwards.
TAATGTTTTGTTTAATATTACTTCAAAGCCACGCACACTGGGCATCACTTAAAAAGCAAGTGATGCAGGAATCAAGGAATAATGCCAGATGGTATTTTGTACAACGGGGGAAGCAGATTCAAGAATGATCATTCACAAAAGGAAAATAAATTGGGGAAATAGAATTAAAACAGTTAGACAAAGTCACAGAAAAACACATTCCTTTTGTACATTTGTCTCCATGATTGCCAACCTTGGACAAAGCAACCACTTTTCTTCAATCCTTTTGTGTTCCCATCCTTTCACACTATATATACATATTTGTATAAAAGCCACTTTAAATATGTATATAGTATAATTCCTATTAATCTTCCCCATTAAGAAAATGATTACACTAATCAATCTTACCTCGAATTCCAAAGTAAAAGGTTATATAAAGCTAGAGATTACATACGTCCGTACTACATCAAGTGTATAAGCTTAGCTGCAGTGTATAGTATAATATATAGAACATGAAACAAATTGATTTCAAGCAGGTCACGCCACATTCATGCTCGTCTTTTACGTCGCTCAAGGTTGATGGTCGTGGTCCTTTGAATCTGCGAGTTTTGATTCGAGCGAGAAGATAGAGACTATTATACTATAAATTAGTATCATAATCATAGGTCAAGAAGAAATGAGCAAAAATGCACTAGGATTTGACATTCCTCTTAGTAAATCGCTCCTAACTTGGAAATTGTAAATCCTTGGGGTGTAATATATCATGGTTTGACATTTAACATAATGGTCAACTTCTATAAAGGGTAACCTGTACATGACGTATGTATCGCATCTGGCCTCGATTCGTGGTTTGATGAGGTTTCAACGAGAAAGTTGGCCATGCATGCATGGGAATGGCATGCGTCATGTGCGCATGCCTATGATCGGTCGGGGTTCTCTAGTACAAAGCGTGCGTGGAATTGGGGTGTGGGGATAATGATGATCATGGGCATGCCTCACATGTCACATGCATCATGCTCGCCATCACATGTAAGTCTATAGCTTACTATTTACCTTCACAACATCCCATGGTCAAACACTATAACACATATCACAAAAACTATATGAAATTACAGGTAAATCAACCACTTGGCATGCATAAGTGAGAGCACGGGTGTTTCTTCGACCCTTGGTAATCATAACTCCTTGACCTAGCGTGAAAAAGTTAAACAACCATTATATAAAAACTATTAAATAAAGTTAAACTAGGTATACATTATCTTATACAAGGTTATACTAGGTAGACATTATACATAAACTATTAAACTAGCTAGTAGGATATCACACAAGCTCACTTGTTCCAAAACATACCGGTCAACTTTGTTTTTACTTACCCTTGAGCGTGCGTCGACTTTGTACGAGCCCCTCATTTAAAAAATCCACATTACAACTGGGAATACTCATAACCCTTTTAACCTTCTCCTTGTTTAGTGTTATATACTCTTCAAACACTTCGTCTCCACGTGAGTGTAGATTAAACTTGTCGGCTCTCTTAATATACATATGTATATATGTACAGGTCATATCACATGTATATATGTAGATGTATATAAACACTCGTAATCATGTATATTTTCCTGTCTGCAGCGTCAGGTTCTCAAGTAGGCATAGTGCACTGGTATCATAACAATACCATATATAGGTACAAGTTAAATATATAATAGTACACGAGAGAACATGGATTATATCTTTACTAAACCATGGTTCATTTAAGTCTGAGTTAATTTTCTTGAAGAACATTCGTCACGCCAAGGCAATGTGCACACACGTATCGAAGTAGATACCAACCTGGAACCGATTTATATATATAATATACACAATAAACCAATATAAAACCAGATGAACAACCTGGAAACTTATAAACTATAGCTTGTGAGCCGATTAAACTTGATCTAGTCAACTGTGGTTCAATCTTGTCCCCTATATAAAACCATATCCCTTGTAACGCTTGATTAGCAGATGATCGTGACATTTCACAGCTGGGTTGCAATTTGTACAGAAGTTGACATCCCAATTAGTAACTTATATATATATATATAGAGAGAAGAGAGAGAGAGAGAGCGTCTGAACCGGAATTGAAAAAAAGTATTAACCTTCATTTGTGTAAGCCACGCTTGTACCTCGCATGGCTCACATTTTCCTGAATACATGTTGGACTTAGAAGGCACGTCAATAAAGGACAACTACTTCAAGCATTTCAAGTCAAGCTAAACCTGTCCTTCACATATTTTATCCATCCATCCGCGCACTCTGTGTGTGGGTGCGTGCGTATCATAGCCACATAGTAATGTATATTTCATAAGGATACTGTGAATGTGAACTATAATGTTTATTTACCGACTTACTTATATATTCACACATGTACGTAACGATTACAATTTAATTGCTAAGCAAGTATTAAACACTTCCGCTCTAATCTAAGAATTTATTGAATAACAGTTCACTGTACCCGATATGAAAACTTACTCTTCACATGCTGTTCTTCCACAAACTATACTGAATGTAGGTAACTAAAATACCTTCTGTGTATGCACTGTAACAAGAGAAACATACCTTATGTGCCTGAGATATAAGAATGTGATATTGGCACGGCTCAAGCTGGCAGCATCGCTAGCCAAGTAGCATTGCAGCCGGATTGAGCCAAAACAATATCACATATCTTGTTTATTGCATCCAGAAAGCCTGAAATTACATCAATATGAGCAACCATTTAACTGCTGTGTGAATATACGAATTAAAGTCTTCTCGCACACTCACACACACCTCTTGTTTAGTAGGAAGAAAAACTGATAATCTTCAGACTCGAGCGTGGAGTTCAAATCAAGAAGAACTGGCTCTTGTTTCTGTCTAAAAAACTATAATGCATTTAAGTTCAACAGTTTCAGGTGGAGATTGTCTATGTGCATCTCAATTACACAAGATATTGAGCAACAAAATATAAAAGGCATATACAGACCTTAACATGCATGCACCATACAAGAAAAACCGAAACCCTGGAGCACAGAACATAGAAAGACTGCATATAGAATGTGGATTGGGCATTTTAACGACTGAATTTCAACTCTATGAGGCAGAAACATGGATTTCTACAGCAAAAACATGCGAAATCGGCTCAAATCTTACGAGATGTACCTGAAAATGTGAATGTCTTGTCACCGATTTATCAGGTGGCTCGGTGCTCCTGCGTGATTTGAATAGATCGTCAAGAACACACGTCTGCAGGATCAGCCTTGCATCAAAACATCTGCCAGTCTACATACAGAAGAGAAGGACTTAAACTGTGATTAGGGTTTGAAAATCAAGTCTTAGCGGCGCCGCTGGGCCCACTGGGTGGCGCCGCCCACCCTGGACATCAATGTGGCCACAGTAAGTAATGATTTCCGGGCACCACGCTGGCAGGTTCACTCCGACGTGGCGGAATATATCGCTGCTGACGCCAGCATTACAAAGTGGCCGTCGATCTCATGAGTGCTGCCGTTTGCCCTTAACAACTATTCACCCTTAATCTCAGTTTAGCCTTAATTCACCCCTTAATTTCTGTTTAGCCTTAATTCACCATTGCGACTAAATTGTGAAACGTACCCTTTCTTAATTACTGGTCTTTTAAAAGGGTAGAATACATCACATTCATGCTTAAGGGCAGATTAGCTGCCCTTAACAAGCATTTGGCTTTTTTCAATGGGAAAAGGGTCAAGCTTTGTGTGTGTACATGTGTGTGTGTGCGTGTGTGTGTACTTATGATGGATGACATTCTCTCAGTGGAATCTGCTTGTAAAGGTTCGACAAAAAATAGATCTTTCTGAAGAGAGCACAGTCAGAGGGCTTTGGAAGAAAACAACAACCAAGCAAATGCCAAATTGCCCCCCCACCACTTACACTGTACTACAAACTCCTACCCACCTTTCTGTCAGTTACATGCCCTTTTATATCCACCCTTAAATTCTCTGCCACTACCGTTCCGTTCCGTTTTGTCCCTACTCCAACTGAAAACAACTAATGCCGATAAAACAATATAATACGCAAGTTTCCGTTAGCGCTCTCTCTCTCTCTCTCTCACACACACACACACACACACACACACACACACACATGCATTTTATTTTACCCCCAAATTTAGATACATTTTAGAAAGGTAGATGTTTATATAACATATTGAAAAACAACGACTTTAATTTGCTTATAGCGACCAAATAAAAAGGGATTATATGTAATGTACATTTACGGTCAAGGTAAAGATTTTTGTACATGAATCAACCTACCAACCTCGATAGAATGGTTTGTCATCTTAACGCACACACTCACGCACACCACACGCACACGCACACGCACACGCACACGCACACGCACACGCACACGCACACGCACACGCACACGCACACGCACACGCACACGCACACGCACACGCACACGCACACGCACACGCACATGTTTTCCAAATCAGTGGCATTTTAACTTAAAAGATAAAAACTCTCTATGTCTTTACATATGTTAAGCGTGTGTACCTTAGTGTTGGGCCATGCGGTTAAAAACTTCGAAGTAATTAGGGAATGTCTTCCTCACGCAGTTTGGATCATTGAAGTAATGGGTGCCTCCACAAGCCGCTAAAGAGAATGCCATGGCCATGCGATGGTCATCATATGTTTATAGCTGCCTGCTTAATCACCTTCGGAGGAGTAATTATACAGTAATCCGGACCTTCCTCGACTGTTGCCCAAGCTGTCACAAGAAAACACATCTAATAGATATGTACGCATGTCCCCTATATACGTGATACCATATATACATAAAGAACAGCTTACTTTTCGAAGCTCAGTGCATATTGCAATCAGCGTTCTGTCTCCTTTACCCTCCAGCTCGCAACTGCAAAACAAACGAACATATATATAATATAGAACATTTATATATATCAATATAACATATTTACAGCATACATAAATGGCTCATTTAAACGATGAGTACCAGAATAACAATACTTGTATATACGTATATAGAGCTTACCGTCTCTGATAGCAGTCGGGCCATCAGCATAGAGTGCGACTACGGCGAGTGTCATTGCGACATCCGGCATGGCATTCATGTTCACGTCAATCCCTTTTAACCTTTACCGGTCCTCTCATTTACTTGAGGCCCCGTTACGGTCACGGAGTTCTCCATCCACTCCACTTTAGCTCCCATTTTCTCCAGCACTTTAGCGAACTTAACATCCCCCTGTAATGTTTTGTGTGTGTCATGTGTGTGTGTGTGTGTGTGTGTGTGGTTGTGTGTGTCATTATTATGAAACATACATATCAGACTGTACTTGTTAGTTACTGTTATATAGACATCTACACGTATTTACATGCCATACAAATGTGGTTTGCTTGTACATAGACCCGAGTAATGACAGCATAATGTAATTTACCAAGTTGCACATATGCGAAATATCTTTATCTAAACAATACATATCTAAAAAGCATTGTACATAGTACATGCAGATACACATAAATACATAATAGAGATATATATTCATATATATATATAGTTTGTAAACTAGTATACCACAGCCTTCAACTGTGACTTTACCACCGGTTATGCCGCTCCTGCAAGGAAGTAACTCGCACTTGAAGCATCCCCTTCAACATAAGCTTTTCCAGGAGACCTGTAACACCAATCAATAGTTAAAATAACTGAATTGTATATCTAAATGTATATTAAGAATATAATAAGACAAACAAATAACACATGGATTTACTTGTAGGTCCTGGTTGCCCTTGATGGTGAACTTCTCCCAGCCACCGTAACGCTGCACGGACACGCCAAAGTGCTCCATCAGTTTCAGGGTCATGTCTACGTACGGAACTGAGATCAGCTTGTCAACAATCTCGATTTCCACGTCACCAGTTGCCAGCGGAGAAGACAACACACATGCTGTTAAGTACTGGCTACTTAGAGACCCAGACAGCTTAATCTGCAAATAATCGTAATAATAATTAATAAGGTTTAATAGCTAGTTATAAAGAAACTCATGATCATTGATACGGGATATGTACTCTAGTATAATTGATAATAGTAGCATCGGCAGTAGTACATAGTAAATACTTTCATCTGGTAGACACTATACTTGCACATAACTATCTTGTACTATGATAATGTAGCACAGGTTCGTATATATATATAAATATCAAGCATAAATTCTCGCGCATACACTAGTATATACTTGTGCGTGTGTGTGTGTGTGTTATCAGTTGAATAGATACATACCTTGCCCAGGCAGACCACCTTTTGCATTGACAATAACAGGCGACATCTCGTGGTTGTATTGCATTCAGCGTCTGCTCCAAGCTGTTATTCCATCCACTAAGTCTCCTATTGGTCTTTCTCTCATACGTGGCACTCCATCCAGTATATACCTGTTAATTAGAGTATAATATATTTAAGCAATTAATTAAACAGTATCTAATAAGAAAACTTAATTTACATTATCTGTTGAGCTATAATTCTAACAGTAAACAATAGTAGAGTTTGTTTGCTGTAAAATATACAAACTAACAACAAATAGCATATAGCGCACAGTTTGAGAGCTATACTAGCTAATGTACTCTCTCTCTCTCTCTCATATAGTAGCCATAAACTATGTCGCAGTTTAAAAATAATCCTTGAACCGGTTTTATGTATGTATATACTCTATATATGATTAACAATAATCAAAGATATTAATTGTTGATTATGAGATAATTAACCTGGCGTTCCCACCGGCAGCGGCAACGGCTGCAGTTAATGGTCGCATAGCGGTCCCAGCATTCCCAAGAAAGAGTTCGATTTCCCCACCGGTTTTTCCTACTGGGAAATGACCACCACAGCCAACAACTGTAGCAGTGTTGTTTGGCCTGTCTTCATTCACGTCTAATCCCAGTGTCTTTAGAGCCGCTAGCATGTAGCGAACATCGTCACTGTCTAATAAATTCTCCACAATTGTAGTACCCTGCAACATCCAAATGTAGACAGAGCTAAAAGACGATATACAGAGTATACTTTTAATCTTTCACACATGTACACACAGACACATGTATATTAGTTACTGTAACACGGGTGAACAAGTATATGCATACACAGAGACACACACACTCGGGGTGTAGTGTTATATATTTTATCTGAAGTTTGGACTTGTATACAGAAAATGGTAGATACAGGTCCGTGCTAGATAGTGGTACATATATGAGTTAAGATGATGCACTATCTAGCAATTACTTTTATAAGAAGCTGATTCCTAATCCCATCGTAGAACATACTTTCTATGCTATGGTAATCATAAACTAGATACCATTATGTATAGGACATGTGCGCTCAATGAAACTAAAATGGTACAGTAGCAGTATAGTACGTGTATTTCACATTATATATGTAATATTTAATTCAAATATTGTACTAATGGTTTATAAAATTTGCAAGCGGATGCACACACACAAAGCATATCTACATACAATATTGAACATAAGGACTTAATAATATTTGTATCAAGTAGAAAAACAGAACACCCATAAAATAAGCTTCACACCGTAAATAGAAGTAAGTGTGTGGTGTGTGAGAGAGGAGAGGGAGCGGGGGAAAGGGAAGCCAGAAAATTGGTAATAATATAGCATATACTCCCGTATGGTTTAACAACATACTAATGATTTTAAGATAACTACTATACTACTGTCGAGCATGCTGTTTATACTTCCGATACAGTTTAAACAGTATACCAATGTATCTAGTACTCAATTGCCACCATTTAGAATGCTGTTTTAAAACATTTACATAAACAAGATTCAAGTTTAAGCAAGCACACACACACGCGATCCAACATATATATATATAGTTATAAGATATAATAAGAAACTACATAAGTGTGTGTTTACCTCAGAAAGGGCAGCCAAAAGCAGTGTTCTGTTAGACAAGGACTTTGAACCCGGAAGATGGACAGTGCCAGAGATTGTAGAAACTGGCTTGAGTTCCAATTTCTCGACATGGGCAGGATTTTCAACAGCAGTAGCCGATCGAACAACAATCTTCCTCCCTGTTGATCGACCAACAACGCCGCGAAACCTGAGTTTAGTCACATCTCTGAACACAAGATTACGAGAATTCTTGAGCAGCAATCTCTGTTGACTGGGTTGCAATTGCAATTGGGCGTAGGCTGTGGCGCCTTGTAAGGATGCCATGGCGGGATAGAGATAGCTGCTTACTCCGCAATTCCCCAAGGAGATCTACAGAAGCATTCCGAAAGAAAGATAAATTGACCGATCTGCCCGCTTGATTGACCTCCTCCCCTGCTCAATGAACCTACTCTTCTTTCCACAGTCAAATCAGGACCAACGGCCACGATTTTATCATGTGCAGGATTGACTATAGTTGACTCAACTTAGGTTATCAATAAAAACAATGAGCGGTTCAGATTAATCTAATAAAATCTGACGGTTAACATTCGTATCACTAAATTCGGCCGCGAAAGGGCGTTAGGTTTAGACAGTAGGAAGGAGCTGTGCAGCGTCATGAAATGCGCATTCAAAGGTTGTATTCTTGCTAACAGATGGAGGGCAGCGAGACAGGGTGCCTACGAAGAGGAATTTGGTGAGATTAAAACTATTTTATGGTTTCGACAATTACAGATTGTTTAGTGGGGTTTAGTATTTACAAAGGACAAGATATTGCAGGTAATCAGTGTCTGTCTCTACACACACACACACACACACACACACACACACACACACCACACACACACACATGTGAGTTTTATTCCCTAACTTGTAAAAACCTTAGTCTTTTGGAAAGAGTTGTCAGCTGTGGAAACTTTGGTAGCAGACTTAGAAAAATTGGATTCTGGCTGGCAACAGTTGGAGCATCCCAATGTTGCCAAGGTGCATAATATTTTCAATTAGCAATAAACACATGTTTCACACAAAGTATATAATATATAAACACTCCGACAGAGATCGTAAGCCATCTTTGGTCTGGTTGAGAACACCAGTTCCAAAATCTAAATTATAAAGTGGTATATGTGGTGTCCTTCAAGTCAAGGACGCCTCTCAACCCGTGCTACCCTGTGCTAGGTGAACGTTCTCACCATAAATAATGTTCTTAATTATGTTCCACTTGATTTCAGTCATCCTTGGTAACAAGGGCAAGGAATTAAATTCTTAAGCTTGTTACGGTGAAAAAAGATTGTAACATTATAATACTTTATATTTGAGTGGTGGTTTGGTTAGGTTAGCATTAACAAAATATTTAATAAATAACTGATTTTTTCTCTTCACATTAAAATTGGTTAAACTTAATTGAAGTTATAAAAATTAACTAAATTTGGCTTAGTTGCTTTATCTTCACATAACTATAGCTAAGATAAAAAGATAAAGGAAACTTACATATATGAACAAATGTACATACACTTCACACTATTTAAATTCAAATGTTTAATTAAATTAAATAAAATTAAAATAATTATAAAAACCAAATCAAATTGTGTCATAATTTTTATTATGATTACTCTTAAATTATTGTTACATGCTAAACTATATTAAAATGCCTTAGATGTTATAGGAAATATGCTCACTTTGTCAAAGTTTTAATTCGAAGGGCCAATATGTGACTATCAAATGAGTATCCAGCGTTAACAATGTGTCAGTAATGTTAAGTCTTTTAAGATGACCATGTGAGTTTAACTCAAATGCTTACATGAGACTTAGGATCCCACCTTAAGTCCCTAGAATGATTACCCTCCGAACCCTAAAGAAAACTTTAGGATATTGCCTTATGAAACCTAGACAAGTTCATGCCCTAACCCACACCAAGAAGATGTGTCCCACACATACCCTCACGATAGAGCTAAGGCATTTCACTTATACCTTAAAGAATCACCCTTGTTCAAGAGTATAACACCTTTTGGGCAACAAGGGGTACCCTGATCCACAATTAACCCCTAAGGGTTTGAGTGGTTGAGTTGTACCTAGACCTAAGGTTAATATTTAATGTGCACCATATGCAAACACAAATATTCTGCTAAGTAAACTCCTCAAGTCTAAGCTTGAATAACCCAAGTACATGACCTTGTAAATGCCTCATGATTGGGCTCTTGCTAATGAACTTATGTCATTCAACTCTTGCACCCTAAGGAGAAGACCCCCCTTTAGTTGAGTGTGCCAATAGCACATTCAATTAGGAAACTTAACCTTCCTTGAATGAATGCCCAAGTCTTAGCACACAAGCATACCTACTTGCTAGAGAAAATAAGATCAATAACCACCGTGTTATTGATCATAAGTGGCCAAAGATTTTACCATTTTCAAAAGGCTTTCTTGTGAAGTCCAACCCCTTGACATTGAGCCCATAAGACAACCCTAAAGGGCATGTCTCGAGTGTTATATTGTGTGTCATCTAGCCTAGTGTCACATCTTCATGTGACATTATCGTGCCATAGCCCCTTAAATTTAAAAGTTACACTAGGTGCCACAAATGTGGCTCTCAAATACTAACTCTAGAACCCATATATGAACCCTCAAGAACTTGGTAAAGAAAACTTGTTGACTAAAATCTCACACCCACAGTTGGACAAAGACACATATGTGCCCTACTTAGTTGTGAGTGTTACACTTAGCTTGATGTGGAGGAAGAGGTTGGAGATATGCCTTAATTTTTTACCCTTGAAACGTGTAATTCGATAAGACCTCCTAGGCACGGATTTGCTAATGTTAAGGGTAAGATATCTCAAAAGTGGGACATATCCCTATTATCTAGAAGTTGAGGCGGCACAACATAGAGTTGTGCCTTAGCGACACAAGTAAAAGCTTATACCGATAAAAGCTCATTTATGAACTCAGGAACTCTCATTACATATACTACTTTGTTGACATCCAACTCCAAGACTATATAATATTAAAGAAAATTACAAAACTAACATATCACTTTATGCAGAGTCAGCAAAAAGTTCATATAATTTTCATTATCTCTCTTGCATTATGCGAAATTAAGTACTTCAAAACTATCGTTCATTAAGTCAAAAACTCAAATGCCGGAGGCATCACCTACAACATAAAGTCACCTGGAGATCTTTGCAAGTTTGCAAAGTTTGTCACCCAACGTAGACAACATAATAGTTAATTTCTTTACTTAACTGGAATTTATATTGGAGGCTTCTAATTAATGTTGACTGCCAGCCCCTAGGTTAGTAAGAAATAAAGCCTTTGCTTTATTCCTTAACTTTTAAAGACACTTAATGACCCTGTCGTCAAGCAATTTAAGTCCATCTTAAATGCTTAACTAAATGCCAACACGTTTCTTTAATTTTTCAATGGTTGCACATCTTCACATGTTACGGTATTATAACATCACATTTATGCATCTCTCAGTGTTTCTCATTACCTCTTACAAAAGGGTTTGCTACTATACATATCCTTCATTAGTATATAGTTATGCCAGACTAAGTATGAAATGTTTATTGGATATAAGCTCTTTTTTGACACGAGAGTACTATTTTTAAAACCTTATTTTTGTAAATGTGTCAATCTAGCTAGAGGCAATCCCAGAGGCACATGGCTGTACACATGTATATAACAAAGGTTATGCCAACCTGAAATTAGTCTATCCACTTGGTACCAAGTGTTATAGCACTACCATTTGCCTTTCCAACTTACCTTGTACTCTTTTAAAACACCGACCATTTCAGGGAGCAGATATAAGTTAATATACCTTTCTAACAAACTGATGTGGGAATTAGGAAACTCAAGTTATATCTAGTGCCTTAACCAATGATCTCTATATATTACATTTCTTAATTGACTTGTTTCTATTATATTCATTCCCCAAAGAGCACAATAATTAGGTTCATTCAATAACTCCTAAGTCCAAGGATTGACATTTCGTGTTTTAAATGTTCTAGTACATTAGAAAACTTTAGACCTAAAAACATCCATGAAAACATTTTGTGTTCTTTTCACAATTTTAAAATAAAAACCACATTGCAAGGTATATTCTAGAATATGTCAGAAAAAATTGTCTTGTCATCAATTTACAACCATGTCACAATACTTTTGCCACACAAGCAATACTTTGCCATGTCATCATTGTTTTTGGATAGGGTCATTCATTCTTTTTCATTGTGCAATTGCAACATTGTGTTGTGTCTCTCTAATCTCATTGTTCCATAGGCAAAAAGAAATTTTATGGGGTGAAAGTTGGTCGTAAAGGCTCATTTGTCTATGATTCATGAGGTGAATGTGCTCAAGAGGTTATAGGATTTAGCGATTCAATATATGAACCATTTACTACATATGAAGCAGTTGCAAGCTTCTCATTTGAAAAGAGCAAATCAAAAGAGAACACTAAGATGACGTAGAAGACAAAGCAAGCTCTTCAACTCTAGCAAGTTCTCTGGCTCCAGTTCTGAATCTAAATGACAAGAGCAATAAGAACTTGATTGTTCTTAGTAAAGTTCTACAAGGCTTGAGCACTTTAAAATTGAATATAGCAAAAGATCAAAAGAAAAAGAACAAAATGAAAGCTTTTTTCTCTTGATGTTTCAAATAGATTAAACAAACTAGTGAATGAAAGAATACTTTGTGAGTTGCTTGAATTGCTTCTCTTTTCTTCTATCAAGTTTACAAGTTTATCTTCTTATCAATTTTGAGTTGGCTTCTCCTTTCATGGTCAACCTCATTTGTGCAGCAATAGTAGTTGTCACATTAATAGCAATAGCAACAACAATAGTTGTCATAGAGACAATAGCACCAGCAGCACCTATAAAAAATCAAGTTAGCAAAACAAAAGCTAAAACTTGATGCCTACCTCCAATATTGAAAGTTGTAGGATGAAGAACTTTTGTATCCTTGCCAATGAAAAGATCATTATCCAACCTAGATTGCATCCCAAATCTTCAACTATGCTCATGTCTGGCTTAGGTGGATAAGGTAGTTGAACTGCATGCAATTGTAAGATATAAACAAGAACGTTCCCTTCACCTATCTTGGAACTTGAATGGACAATCTATTCTGTTGTATAAGAAGGAATGCTTCCCTTTCCAAACTTTTGACCATCCTCAACTAGCAATCTGACAACCTCTCAAAGATGCAATTGTGATAAATCGGTTGGAACTACAATATCGTTTACAATGTTGTATTGTTGTTACAGTGGCATATCCAAAAGGACAAGGATGCTAAATACATGTTGAGTACTGCTTGGTGGAGCTGGTGCCTTAGGATGAATGGGAGTTGCCTCTTGTTTCTCTTCAAGAGTATTCAATGTTTTTGTAACTGCTTTGATCGATGCATTAATTGTAGAACATTCTAAATGTTCTATATTCGGTCCCTTCCCTGACATCATGGAGGTGCATGGAAGAGACTTGTTGCAACAACTATAAACCTACGTGAAGGATTGGGAAGCATAACCCCACCTTTGGCTGGTTGATCCATTGGTTCATTGAGCACATTTGTTGCATCTGCAACACCTTCAAATTGAGTATCTTCACGTTTGACACTTAGGGGTTGGATACATGAAATTAACAATTTTAACTTAGACCATAATTTAAATAACTAAATAAACCATAGTGGTTTAAATCATTAAATTTTAAACCAATTTATATAATGATTTTAAAATAAATTAAATATATAAATTTAATCTTATATTATTTAATTTTATAATTACCTTTTTAAATTTATTCATTGTATAAATTATTAATTTATAATTTTAATTTAAAAATAGGATTTACTATTCATAAATAATAAAAACCATGGTCTAAGCCAAAAAGTTAATAGATGTTTGAATATCCTAACAAGTAGGCATGCTTATGCTCAAATTAGGATGCTAAGCCTTGGGCATTCACTTAAGGAAGGTTATCACTCATAATTGAGTGTGCTAACAAGCCTACTTGGCTAAGGGTGTTCTTCTTGAGGGTGTGTGAATATGTCCAAGAGTTAAACAACCTAAGCTCATTAGCAAGAGCTCTTTCATACTCCTTGATGAAGTTAGAGCATTGGCATGTTTAGGTCTCCTAGGGCAGGATCCTAAAGTTTATTCAGATTATCCTCTAAGGTTCGAGGATAATTATTTTAGGGGACTTAAGATAGGGTAGGATCCTAAAGTTTACTGTTTAGGTCTCCTAGGGCAGGATCTTAAAGTTTACTCAGATTATCTTTTAAGGTTCGAAGGATAATTATTTTAGGGGACTTAAGATAGGGTAGGATCCTAAAGTTTATTCTTTACTCAGATTATCCTCTAAGGTTCGAGGTATAATTATTTTAGGGGACTTAAGATAGGATCATGAAATCCTCTAAGGTTTGAGGGATAATTATTTTAGGGGACTTAAAAGGGCATGATCCTAAAGTTTACTCTTTACTCAGATTATCCTTTAAGGTTCGAGGGATAATTATTTTAGGGGACTTAAGATAGGATCATGAAATCCTCTAAGGTTCGAGGGATAATTATTTTAGGGGACTTCAGATAGGGCGGATCTTAAAGTTTACTCTTTACTCAGATTATCCTCTAAGGTTTAAGAGATAATTTTTTAGGGACTTCATATAGGGCAAGATCCTAAAGTTTACTCTTTACTCAGATTATCCTCTAAGGTTCGAGGGATAATTATTTTAAGGGACTTAAGATAGGATCATGAAATCCTATAAAGTTCAAGGGCTAATTATTTTAGGGGACTTAAGATAGGATCATGAAATCCTCTAAGGTTCGAGGGATAATTATTTAGGGGACTTAAGATAGGATCATGAAATCCTCTAAGGTTCGAGGGATAATTATTTTAGGGGACTTAAGATAGGGTGGGATCCTAAAGTTTACTCTTTACTCAGATTATCCTCTAAGGTTCGAGGGATAATTATTTTAAGGGACTTAAGATAGGATCATAAGTTTCATGTCCAAATAGACATAATTATCCCTCGAACCTTAGAGGATTTCATGATCCTCTAAGGTTCGAGGGATAATTATTTTAGGGGACTTAAAAGATAGGGTAGAATCCTAAAGTTTACTCTTTTCTCATATTATCTTCTAAGGTTCAAGGGATAATTATTTTAAGGGATTTAAGATAGGATCATGAAATCCTCTAAGATTCGTGGGATAATTATTTTAGGGGACTTAAGATAGGGCAGGATCCTAAAGTTTACTCTTTACTCAGATTATCTTCTAAGGTTCGAGGGATAATTATTTTAGGGGACTTAAGATAGGATCATGAAATCCTCTAAAGTTCAAGGGCTAATTATTTTAGGGGACTTAAGATAGGATCATAAGTCTCATGTCTATTTGGACATCCGAGTCAGGCTCTAAGTGTCAGGATCATGGGTTATTTTTTACCTTTCACAAGACTTAAACCCGAAACCTTTTTGTTAACACACATATGTGTTAGCCAACTTGTCTGTATGATCCTGGATGCTGAATTATACCATCAATAGCAAGGCGTATATTCATACGCATGTTCCAGACCAGTTGTGGACCACACATTCCAGACTAGTTGTGGACCACATAATCCTCATGACCTCAGATATATAAACAAGGTTCTAATTCTAAGTTTCTCAAAATTATTCAACACCAGTCTTCAACTTTGTGTTTCATTTTGTATTCATTTCTCTCTTGAATACAATCTCCTCCTTTCAGCTCAAAGGTTTCGCCCTTGTTCTAAAGGCTTCGCCCTTTATACAAGATCGTGACAGTTTGAATGATTCTGAAGTAGTGACAAGCTTCTACTCCCGCTTGTCATCGATCCCGTTTTCTTTCTTTCTTCTTTTTGTGGGGGAGTGAAGGAAGAGATCTCGCAGCGCCAGTGTCTCCCCGATTTTCTTCTTTGACTCATCATGTCCAAGCATGCTCTTCATGAGCAAGTTGTTGCCCTCCAGCAGCAGATTGAACAACTACACCTGGAGAATGATCAGTTCCGACAGTGTGTGAATTCTCTAGAACCAAAGATCAACATGCTCAAAAAGTTTGATGGTACTCGATCAAAGTTCCAAGGTTTTCTCAATCAAGTTCGTCTACGGATTGTGATGCAGCCAAGGTGCTACAGCACAAAACCTATTAAGGTCGGATTGATCGGATCACTGCTTTTCGATTTTGTTTTTTCGTGGTTCTCAGCCTTGCTGGAGAACAATGATCCAATCCTTGAGAATTTTGAGGAGTTTGTGGAACGGTTCACGACGATGTTTAGTGATGTGGATCGTGAGAGTGCTGCCATCACCAAACTCCGCCAGCTTCACCAAGGGGGTATGTCGGTAGCAGAGTATGCATCGAAGTTCCAACTCCTTGCTTATGATGTCACCTGAGGAGATTGTGCTCTCAAGGAGGTTTTCCGGTTGGGGTTGCAGGACGAGATCAAAAACATGTTGGTGAATTTTGCTGTTTTGGAAACCCTCACCAGCATGATAGAGTTGGCAATCCATTGTGACAACTGGTTGATCGAGCAAAAAGAACGTCGACGTACTTCTTTGCCAACTTTTTGAAGACATGTTGCTGAATTTTGCTGTTCCTTCTTTCTTTTTGGTGCCATCTTCTTCCATTTCTCCAATCCCTGTTTCTTCATCTGCTGATTTATCATCTTTCTCAGTGAATTAGGGTGATCATGTCGAGGCAAGCTTTTGCCAATTGAACGTCAGAAGCGGATTCAGTACAAGCTTTGTCTGTACTGTGGGGACCTGTACCACAAGTTGGAGAATTGTCATCGACGTCCAAAGCAAGCTCGTGAAGTGGCCCTTGCTGTGCTGCTAGGAAATGAGAAGATCCAGCCCGAATAGGAGCTGTTTGACTGGATTACCATGGAATAACTCATGTTCCTCAAGGCTCTTCACTCAATTTAAACATCTTCTCTTCCTCGTCTTGGATCCATTCCATCCACGAAGGTGTGCAAGCCGTTCCATGTTCCAGTGCAGCTGAAGACGCCAGAGGTAGAGTTCTTTGGTAAAGTTTTGGTGGATAGCAGAGCGAACGCAAATTTCATTAACAAGAATTTTGCTGTCAAGCACGGGATTCGTCTACATCCTTTGAAGACTCCTAGTTCTATATGGGTCATTGATGGACAAGATATCAAATTTGGAGCGGTAATAAATGACACAGCGTTTGTTGAGGTCGTTACTTGTGGTACTGTGTGCAACATCTTCTTTAGTGTTGTTTTTATTTCGGACTCTATGATTATCCTTGGTTTGCCGTGGATCGAGTTGGTGAATCCTAGTTGGAGAGAACGTTTCATAAATAGTTTCCCAGTTGTTTCAACTCCGACCACACTCTTTGATTCCGATCCTGTTCCAGTTCCTCCTCCGCTTCAAGTTTCGTATATCACCTTGAAGCAGTTCAAGAAAGATAGCCAACATGACCCAGTGTCCGTGTTCGCGATCACAGTCTATCTCTGCTTTGCTAAGGATTTTTGTTCATGTTCCTCTTGCCTTACCAAAGCAGTATGCTGATTTTGCAAACGTCTTCAACAAAAAGAGAGCTTCTACCTTGCCACCGCACCGTGAGTACAACTGTCCTATCGATCTCGTTGAGGGTAAGCAGCCATTCTTCGGTCCCATCTACGATCTCTCACTGAAAGAGTTGGAGAAATACATTGAGGAGAATCTTGTCATCGGATTTATCCGTCATTCACGATCACTAGCTGGTGCCCCAGTATTCTTTGTTTCCAAGAAGGATGGAAATCTCTGGCTCATGGTGGACTACCGGGATCTGAATAAGGTCACCATTTCAAACAAGTATCCTCTCCCGCTCATCTCCGACATGCTCGAGTGTCTTTCTAATGCTCGGTATTTCACAAAGATCGATTTAAGAGGAGCGTACAATTTTATCTGAATCTGAGAAGGGGACAAATGGAAAACAGCATTCTGTACACACTACGGACATTTCGAGTATGTATTAATGTCGTTAGGCATAACAAATGCACTTGCTGTTTTCCAACACATGGCTAATGATATTTTCTAGGATTTCTTGGATTTGTTTGTCATTATGTACCTAGACAACATCCTGATATTTTCCAAGACTCGAGAAGAACATGAACGGCATGTTGGTTGTCGGGACTCCGCAGGCCAGATGTGATGCTTCTCAGGAAGTTGCAGTGGTCGCTAGGATGCTGTTGAGAGCGTCCAACCTCGGGGGTTCGACCGGCAAGCCATGCCTTACCTCAGGAGTAATGGAAGGTATTGGATGGCCTCTACCCGGACGCCGCGAGGGCCCGTGTACAGGTAAGGGGGAGTTCTACTGAGATAACTGGGCAGAGAGTGTTGCGGGGCCCAGGAGTCGGGCAAGTGGGGATGCCTGCTTGTAAGGTGAATAGAAGGAAAATGGATATATATATATATATATATATATATATTACCTGTCTGAGTACAAACTATCTCCGACAGTGGAGCAAGATATAAGACGCAGACATGACTCCAAAAAGACCCTGACCCACTACCCGCCTTCCGGCTTATATAGTGGGTTACCTACATTAGACCCTAGGTACATGTGGCACCTTCCCATTGGTTTGCTGCCTGGTGATAGAGTCCTGCCTGCCACATTTATGCGCCTCCCCACGCGTGCTGTCCTTCGTACCCTGAGTAGTTGGTCCGGACGATCGGATCTACGCCTGGTTACGCCGCCGCCTGACAACGTCGCCATCAGTTTGTACCTGAAGTACCTCCCTTATCCGGCACTTCATCCCGTCGCTCGTCCGTGCTAGTGGACGTCCCGCCTGCTGGCCATGTGATAGTGTCGGGCCACCGTCAACCAGCCCGGACTTATTCGTTGGCGCGTCCTCGGGCCATGTGCCCTAGGTATCTACCCCTTGGAGCTCCAGGTACATGGCGATTTTGTTCTCTGTTGCAGCTAGCGTGGTTTTTAGTGTGGTGATGGTCACCTCCCGTAGCGCGATCACTTCGGAGCTTTGCCTCGGACCTTGCCTGTTGCTCCCGAACCTACTTGAGCTGACCCTCCAGGTCCTGCGCCGTTCTTGCGAGTGTTGCAGCTCCTATTCCCTTGCCGCGAGGAGTTGGGCCTGTAGCTGGGTGTGTACTTCTAGCTCCATGATGGTTCGGTCGAGTCAGTGGTTCTTCAACTGGTTGGCGCTCCACGAGTGGGGAGATGGTCACCAGAGCTCCGTACGACTCGGGCGTGGGTCTCTCTGAGGAAGATGCGAGGATGATTTCGAGCTAGGTGGTGGCTCGATGCAGCTCTTCTTTGGCTGCGGCCAGCTCTTGGTGAACCCGGCTGAGCTCTGCTTTGCGTTGCTCAAGTGTGGATCCTAGCTCAAAAACCTGTCACTCCTTCTCCACCGTGACCTGCTCAAACTCCCGTCCTAGTTGGTCGTGGAAGCTTTTGGATATGGTCATACTTGATTTGTAATGATCCAACTATTGGTTAACTATTGACACGTCTCCTCTGCTTGCTTCCTCCGGCTTCCGTGATGTCCCAAAGTTGGATTCCCTTGATGAGCTAGTCCGAGTACTCCCGGGCCTCCTTTTGAGCGGTTCGGTAGTTATCTGTGAGCTCTGTATTATTGCGTCGTGCTCCGGTAACCCCTTGAGATCCAACCCATTGTACACCGCTATGGACTTCCGGATTTGGCCGAAGGCCTTGGATAGATCCATATGCACTGTAGAGGTCCATAGCCCTTCGCGTTGAAGTATTTGTACGTCCCCTTCAGCACGTTGCTGTGTCTTCCTCGCTGTTCACTTCGTTGGCTTGTGAGGGGCCGGCGGGGCCCTCCCCGTGTTCGCAGGCCTTGGGTTGGTGGGGCCTCTGCTCCTGGAGCTGCCGGTGGGGACACCGTGGTGGAGGCCCTCCGATCCTTTCCCCGCAGTCCTCTTCCCCTGGCTTGCTCCGCAGGGGAGTCTTCTCTCGCACGTTTTCGCGAAGACTCCGGAGTGTCGGCTGTTTCCCTTCTTGGTTTGGCTGGGGCCGCCTGTTCTCCTGCCCCGATTCCCCGATGGTGCTGAGTAGAATTGCTTCGTAGGAGAATCGGGGTTCGGTTGACTATCCAGGCGATCATCACGCTGAGGTGGCGCCGTTGTGAGCCTTTGTCCGGTTCCCTTCCGGATCCCTGTTGATGCCGTGGGTCAGGGCTGGTATCATGTAGTGCCTGAGGCAGTCCCCAATCCACTGCGACTCCTTCCCAGGCGCTGCAGAGGGCGCTCGCCAGCGTGGCGACCCGCCTCTCTTCCTTCCGGTGAACATAAACACCGTAAGCGCAGGAACTCGTCCACTTCGTCCCCTTCCTATATGGAGAGTCGGGACATGCGATTTCATTCGGTTGGTGGGGAACCACTGGCGTTTGGGTTCCCCCAGGTCGTCCAGGAGTATGCCTTTTCGGTAGACAGAACATTGCGGCCAGCTCGTTGAGATCGATGCAGAAGCTCGCAAGAGCCGCCTAACCTGAATCGCAGCTCCTCTCGCTTGGTTTTCCCGTCTCCAGCTGTACGGTCTGGATGAATTGGCTGTGCTGTGAATCCGGGCTTCTCTACTTCTCCCCAAGGGCATCGAAAAGTCGAGCAGTCGCATCTGCTTCGCACCCTCGCACGTTGGGTCTGCTGATCAACTCTGAAATCTGGAGAACCTGGGGGCTACGAGCCACGCTCCTATCCTGGCCTTCGTACCGCACCTGGATGCTGGATGGTCACCGGCTTGTTCTGTGGTCCACTCCATCTTTGCTGCTGGGAATGGTCGATCTTCCTGTGAAAAGTGGCGTGCCCTGGCTCACCCCTTGTTGTCTTTGAAGATGGTGCCTACGTGGGCCTACCTCGCTGGATACGGCCGCGCTCCTTCCATGTGCCATAATCAGGGCATTCATGGTGCCGCCTGCCATTATTGCCCCGTTTTACGTGCTCACGCTGTGGTCCACCCTCGTGAACCATGTGACCTGTGAGCTGGCCACTCGTGTGGGACTGGAGTCCCCGCTCCCCGTTGGGTGCCCCTTCCCCCGGTTCTTAACGCCGCTACTTCGGCCGTGCCTTCGCCCCGAAGGCCCGTGGGGTTTACCTCTCTCTCTTGTTCCCTCCAAGCAAGTGTTCTTGTTGGGTGAACGTATGGCTTGAGATGGTTGCCGTTAACCTTCTGTTGCAACGGCTGCCCATTGGCCCCTAGGAGAATCGTGCCATTGTCGAAGGTTTTTAGCACCTCATATGGTCCTTTCCACCCTGGTCGGAATTTGCCTTTCCGGAGTGCCTGTGGTTTCTTGAACCACCATACCCACTGCCCTGGTTTATATTCTCGGAGTTTCTTTTTCCTGTCTCTAGCTTGTTTGGTCTGCTGTTGTCGATTTTCTCTCGTAGCTGTGCTAGAAATCGTACTTCGTCCAGTTGCTAGCTGTTCCAGTCTTTTCCGCAGCCGCTGGTTCGTCCGTGATCCTGTGGTCCAGGCTCGTCGTAAGCTGGGTATGGTGAACTCCCATGGCATGATGGCCTCCAGACCATAAGCTAGCTGGAAGGGTGTTGTTCCTGTTGTGGTTTTGAACGTTGTCCGGTACGCCCATAACACGATGGTAGCATTTCTTCCCAACGCCTGGGTTCCCTGTGGCAGAGCTTCTCAAGATGGTGACCACACCTTGTTTGTGGACTCAGCCTGTCCATTCCCCTGTGGATAGTAGGCTGTTGACGTGCGATGCTTGATGACAAATGCCTTGACCAATTCTCGGACTGTCTCGTTGATGAAGTGGCTCCCTTGGTCGGACAAGCTCCAGCGGGCATCCGAACCGTGTCAGAATGTTTGTATAGATGAACCTTGCTGTCTGTCCTGCCGTTCGTCCTTGAGTGCCTTCGCCTTCTACCCATTTTGTGGCGTAGTCCGTTGCCACTACTATGTACCTAGAGTGTGTTGTGTGGGCCTTTGGGTTGATAGGTCCTACAAAGTCCAGGCCCCACTTCTCAAATGCCGCCATTCCTGCCGAGGGGTGGTACTCCATGCCTTGGCCTGCCGTGGGTTTGCCTATTCGTTGACAATCGGTACAGCTCCTTGCTACCTTGGTGGGTCCCGGAAGATTGTTGGCCACCAGAGTCCAGTCTGTAGGATCTTCCTGGCCGTTTTGTCTCCCCGAAGTGTCCTGCCCCGGTTGTGTGAGCTGCCTCGACAATCTCGGGGATTTCCCAGGTCAGTGGGCATCTCCGGAGTATGTCATCCCTCCCTCGCTTGTAGAGCTGATCCCCGATCAGCTGGAACGGTAAACACCTCCGAGCCAGGCTCTATCGATGTGTCACCGATGTGCCGGAGAGGCTGTGTAACCCGCTGATGAGGTAGTGCCGTATTGGTCATTGCCACTCTGGGACGTCCGAGCGGTCCTTGGTTCGGTGGTTTGTGGTACTGTGCCTTGGTCAACATTGTCCGAAAAGGTCAGTCTGGTATGTCGAGCAGATCGGCGGTTTCCGCTGGTTCGCCGCTCGTTATTCGGGAGAGAGGTCTGGTGATACGTGCATTTACCTACCTTATGGATTACAGTAAACTTGAACTCCTGCAAGAGGAGTATCCGCGCGGCCTCCCGGTGAGCTGTGGTTTGTTCACGAGGTACAGCAGGGTGGTGATCTATGACGTATATGAATGGTTACCCAGAAGGTAGTGGCGAAACTTGGATACCCGTAAATGACTGCCATGCATTCTTTGTCGGTCGCCGAGTAGTTGTGTTCGGCAGCGTCATGAGTCGACTTCCGTATGCTATGGGTGGAGCATGCTCTCGTCGTCCTCCTGAGACAGGACTGCCCGCCACTATGCTTGAGCCATCCGTCTAGGTGGAACTGGCGGTTCCAATCCGGTGGAATGAGGATGGTGCTTCCACCAGTTGGCGCTTTATGTCTTCAAAGGTTGCCTGCCAGTGGGTGGTCCATTGTATGGAGCTCCCTTGGTGAGTAATTCAGTCATTGGTTGGGCCCTATCAGCATACTTCCGGATAAACTTACGATAGAACCCTGCTTTCCCCAGGAATCTTCGGAGTTCCGTGACGTTCTGTGGAGGAGGCATTTCGGCAGTGCTCTACTGAACCTGGGTCCACCGTGATGCCTTCCTTGGAAACGATGTGCCCTAGCAACTTCCCCGCGGTCATGCCAAATACGCACTTTGAGGGGTTAAGAGATATCCCATATTCCTGGCAGCGCCGGAATACCCATTCCAGGCGCGTCACATGGTCTTCCGCTAGTCCGTAAGCTGTGAAGTCGTCCAGGAATGCCGGACAAAATCTGTGAGGTTGTCCGGGAACACCCGTTGGACCAACCTTTGAAACGTGGCTGGAGCGTTGCAGAGTCCGAACGGCATAACTCTGAAGGCGTAAGCTCCCCAATCCGTGATGAATGCATTTTGGCTTGGTCGTCCACTGTGATCGTCACCTGATTGTATCCACTGAAGCCATCCATGAACGAGTACATCTCGTGGCCCGCACGTCTTCTAGAATGGCCTTGTGAATGGAATAGGGAACGGGTCCTTCTCCGTGGCGGCATTCAGCCTTCGGTAATCTACGCAGATCCTCAGCCGGCCGTCTTTCTTTGGCACGATCACAATTGGTGACAGCCATTCCGGATTCTCAATGGGGTAGACGAAGTCCGCTTCGAGCCACTTGTCGATCTCTTGTTTGGCTTTTCGGGCGTAGTTGGGTTGATGCGGTAGCGTTGTTGCCGGCTGGGTCGAGTGTCGGGTTTTAGTTTAATTCGGTGCTGGCACAATTCCGGTAGTACCCCCTTAGGTCGTGATAGGTCTAGGCGAATATCTCTCTATATCTTCGGAGACAGTCGGTAATCTACTTCCTAGCTCTGTGCTCCGATGTGAGCATTAATATTTACTAGTCGGGGGTTTTCGTTGGTGCCTATGTTGACCTGCTTGACCGCTGCTTCGGGAGTTATGTTCCACCCATACATTGGTTTGCTACGGTACTCTTCCTGGGCCGAGGGGGCTAGACTCCTCATTTCCTTCCACAGAACAAGCCACTTGGGATTTGAGCTTCCGGAGTGTTTGCACCGGTTTCTAACCGAGTCATTAGGTACGTAGCGACCAACTCTCGTACTTCTTGTCGAGGATCCACCTCTCCTATGACGAATAGCTCTGGCAAACATGCTAGGATGGCCGCTTCTTCCTCATCATCCAGCCCTCCCCCCAGTCCGGGGGATGGTATTCTTGGGGTCGAGACTCTAAGGGTGGTGCCAGGACTTGTCTTGTAGTGACAGATACGACCCCCTCCTTGATGGGAAACTGAATCCGCTGCTTCTCCCAATCGTGTTGTACCCTTGCGCCCCAGCCACGTCCAGCCCAGGAGTAAGTTGAACCCTCCTTTTGTGTGCATGTCGACCACCTTGGTTTGGTTCGCCATGTGTATGAGGAAGGGTGAGGGCTCTAGGGGTGGCATTCCCAGTTGTTGATGGAGTTATGTGGACATGATTTCACGCCTGATCCCCCATCTATGATTACGTTGTGGACTGTATGGCCTGCCATCTGAACGGGTATGGCTGGTACATCGTCCACAAAGTTTACCGTTGTTGTTGCGACCCTTGGGCCATGACTGTTGCCCCGTGCAGTTCTCTGGTGAGGACTTCATACAGCCCTGGGGATAAACGTAGCAATTCCCCTAAGGTTACCGACACATGGGTTTCTCACATCTTCCCAGCAAGGGCCTCATGCATCCTCGTTGTTGCCCCTGGCCTTTGCGCCTTGTGCCAGTCTTACCTATTCTGCAGCTGCTTCCACTTCAACACGTTTTTGCTCCCACTGGCCTCCACTTCAACACGTTTTTGCTCCCACTGGCCTGGCCTGGCTCAGTTGTCACTTCCTCTTCATTGGACTCCCCGTTGTCTTCCTCCTCCAAGTTGACTGGTCATCTGGTCTGTTGGCTTGGGATCTCGTGATTGCCCCGCATTGCAGCTCGAGGGTTGACGTTTCTACATGGTGGGCCTACGGTGTAAAACCTAGTGTTGTTGTGGCTAGGGTTGGTCCTTCGGCCACCCCTGTGGCTTTTGGTACATGTGCTTCCAGCATGGGTTTGAGCATCGCGATCCAGGGGCATCAGTACAGTGGATGGTGTTTGCTGCACAGCGTGCATATCAACTCCCACGTTCCGACCGTCTATTCTTTGTCATCGTACCTTGGTCAGTTTTGTTGTCGCTCCTAGGAACGCGACCTCTGGTTGTGGTCTCTTGACCGCGATCTACGGTGGGGCTGGCCACCACTACGGCCCCCAATACCGTCGGTCCCCTAGGTGATCCACCTCCTATCGCTCAACGGCCCAGGCGCCGGCCTGGGGTGGCGTGTTGCTTAGGAGCTTGGTTAGCTGGTAACAGTCATATGTGTTGTGGGATCCATGGACATTACATACTTTGCAATATCTATCCTTGCGCGCTGTGTATCCTAACTGAGCAAGGGTCGCCGCCAGTCTTCCTGCTTTGTGACCGCTTTAAGTCTCCCTTCGTTGGGATTGCTCGTGCTCCCTGGTCCCCCTGTCTCTCCCTCCAGGTCGGATTGGGGACGTCCGAGAGGTCGTCCTCGTCTATGGTGGTGTCGTTGGCCCTTCTGCGTCTAGTTTGTCCTCGCCTTCCTTTCTTGGCATCTTTCAGCTTCCCGCTTTTTGGCCTTCTTGGCGTACCGGAGTAACTTGTCGAACGTCCGGTCGTCATCTAAGCCGATCCACTTGCGGATCTCAGCCACAGTCCCTTTCGGTACCACATTTTCTTGGTCAGGTCAACTGGGGTCTCTTAGCCGGCGATATACCCCAGCATGCGGACCGTGTACTCGTCGACCGACTCTCCTGTTTTTTTTCAAGCTCGTTAGCTTGTGGATCACCTCCTCTTCACTCTTTTCGGAAGGTATCCAGAAACGCCCTTCGTCGGTTTCCCAGCGGGCTCCTTCGTTTGCCTCGTGGAATCGCATCCACCAGGCGTGTGCCTTCTTGTCCAGAGTGCATGCGAAGGCACTCAACTTCTTGTGATTGTCGCTCACACTCGAAGTTCGCACACCTGTTCGAACTTGTGTACGTGTTGGTCTGCGTCTTCCCCCTTCGCTCCACGGAACGCGGGTAAGGGCACTGTTACGGTGCTCTCCTGCATCCGATTGAGCGTGCGGCTAATAAGGTGACCGGGTCGGTTCCCATGGCGTCCCGTTGTGCCTGAGAGTGTTCCGATCCGGACCCTCCGCTTCAGACGTGGTGTAGTCCACGTCCTGGTATTCTGCGGGACCTTTCTCTTCCTCACGGCCTTCCCTCCGTTGAGGGTGGGTGACGAGGACGGGCTCCTCCGACTGTCCCTTGGGGGCCCCCACCACGGGACCAACCTGACGGCTGGTGGCGCGGCTTACCTTGGCTGGACGGTTTTCCCTCCTCCAGCGAGTAGTTTTGTATGACTGTGCGCGGAATCCCCCCGCGACGTCTAGACGGTCGTGATCGATGGGGCGATTCCTCCTCCCCCGAGACGGTATCCCCCCGTCTGGTGATGGTTGCGGCTCTGCCGTGTGCCCTGGCGGATTTCCTCGTGGGGCTGTGCGATACTAGTCGCTCGGGCGAATCTCTCCTGCCCTTGGACGAATTCCTCTCGTCCCTTCTCCAAGGTAGCCATGTGCGGCCCTCTTTCTGGTGCCTCCTCCCAGTCCGTCAGCTCGTCGACGTCCAGTCGCCTTCGCGTAGGCAGTCGTCCCATGTGTACCCCGGCCTTCCGAAGCCTTGGGTTCTCATCCTGGTAACCACCCTGACCTGTTGCATCATCCGATCGGCTGAACTCCTGTGCAGAGGTTGCCTTGTTGGCAATCGATGCCCCTCCCTACGGGGGCCTTCCGGATGAGGCTCTTCCTCCCCTTTTCCGGGCAGACACGGGCCCCCCGTCACCCTGATGGGTGACGATGGCCCTGGGTTTCCTATCTTACCTCCATCGTGGCACTGGTCACGCTGGGCTTCTGGCTCACGTCCCCCGTCGCTATCCGTGTTGCTTTCGCCCCCTCGAGATTCTTGCCTCCGTCGCAGGCCTGCCCTTTCCTGGGGTTGTCCTGGGCGAGGTTTCCTCCTTCGGGGGTACTCGTCAAACACTGGTTCTGCTCGTTGGTATGGGGGCTCTTCATGGCTGTCACTTTCACCTACGTTGAGGCTTTCGTCGTCTTGCCATCCATCCCACTCTGCATCATAGGTTACTGTCGGGCGAAGTCGCCTGTCCGGGTGCTGTTCATACCCGCATGCTGCCATGCCTGGATTGTCGTCCGAACGTGCTGCGGTTCCTTCATATCCTTCTTTGTCGATAGCGGCATGCGACTGCCTCTGCCGCTGGTGTGCCGAGTTTACCGCTGCTCAGAGATTCGGCCATGCGGCATTATCGTCGTTCCCTCGGGTAGGTGAGGCAGGGGCGATTGCGGCAACCAGGTGCCTCGCCGCCTTCCATTAATCTCCCTCGGCCGGCCCGTCGCATTCTCCTAGCCAGCTGTTGCTCGTCAATCTCTATTTATTCAAATGAGTTAATCCCGGCTCTTCGTCAGGCTGCCACTCTACTTGCTACAGTGAACTCCATCTGTGTGTACTATTCTATCCCTCCATGGTCGCCAAAATGGTCGTCGGGGACTCTGCAAGCCAGATGTGGTGCTTCTCAGGAAGCTGCAGTGGTCGCTAGGACGTTGTTGAGAGCGTCCAACCCTGGGGGTTTGGCCGGCAAGCCAGGCCTTACCTCAGGAGTAATGGAAGGTATTGGATGGCCTCTACCCGGACGCCGCGAGGGCCCGTGTACAGGTAAGGGGGAGTTCTACTAAGATAACTGGGCAGAGAGTGTTGCGGGGCCCAGGAGTCGGGCAAGTGGGATGCCCGCTTGTAAGGTGAATAGAAGGAAAATGGATATATATATATATTGCCTGTCTGAGTACAAACTATCTCCAACAGTGGAGCAAGATATAAGACGTAGACCTGACTTTAAAAAGACCCCGACCCACTACTCGCCTTCCGGCTTATATAGTGGGTTACCTACCGCTAGACCCTAGGTACATGTGTGGTTTGCCGCCTGGTGATAGAGTCCTACCTACCACATTTATGTGCCTCCCCACGCGTGCTGTCCTTCGTACCCTGAGTAGTTGGTCCGGACGATCGGATCTACACCTGGTTACGCCGCCGCCTGACATCGGTTGCCATCAATTTGTACCTGAAGTACCTCCCTTATCTAGCACTTCGTCCTGTCGCTTGTCCACGCTGGTGGATGTCCCGCCAGCTGGCTGTGTGACGGTGTCGGGCCACCATCAACCACATGTACGGTTAGTCTTGGAGAAGCTTTGAAAGCACCACCTGTTTGCCAAGTTGGAGAAGTGCTCTTTTAATCAGCAATCTATCGAGTTCCTGGGGTACATCGTTTCAGCTGAAGGTGTTCACATGGATCCTATAAAAGCCCGGACTGTATTGGAATGGGAGAGACCATCAAATGTTCGTGACGTTCGATGTTTCCTCAGGTTTATGAACTTCTATCAATGTTTCATTCGGGATTCTCCAAGATTGCATTGCCATTGACGAAGTTGATTGGCAAGGATGTTCCATTTGTCTGGTCCTCTGAAACTGAGGAGGCGTTCGAGTTCCTAAAGAAGGCATTCACCTCGGCACCTGTTCTTATCCATCCTGACCCTGCGAAGCCATATTTTGTGGAAGCTAATGCCTCTGACTTCTCTATTAGTGGAGTGTTGTCCCAAGAAGGTCCAGATCATCTTTTCCATTCCATTGCTTTCCATTCCCGCAAGTTCACTGCACCTGAGATCAACTACAATGTCTACAAAGGAGCTATTGGCGATCGTCGATGCCTTTGAGGAGTGGCACAGATTCCTTAAAGGTCCCCGCATGTGGTTAAGGTGTATTGTGATCACAAGAACCTCTAGTACTAGGCAACATCAGGTGCGATGGGCACAGTCTTTGTCCCGGTTCTAATACGTGATTATTCATCGTCCCGGTCGTCTAAATGGCAAAGTTGATACCAGGTGAAATCCCATTTGATCAACAAGAACAAGTCATTCTGAGCTCTGACTAATTGTTGATGAATGCACTTTCCCGTTCTTCTGCTCCAGCTGACACTTCGTTTTTGGATTTAATCCGAGAAAGTCTTCCTCAAGACGAGTTTGCTCGTGATGTCCTTGCACATGTTCGACGAGTTCAGCCATTGTCTTTAAGGTCACAACTACGAGATTATGCTGCTTTCCATCTTTATAATGGGTTGCACATCCAAATCTATGTTCCGGACGGAGAATTGAGGTTGTGAGTTGTCCAACATTGCCATGACAACATAGCTGTGGGACATTTTGGCATTCAGAAGACGATCGAGCTAGTACTGTGGGTGTTCTAGTGGCCTCGGCTTCACATGTATGTTGAGAAATTTGTGCGATCTTGTGACACATGCCAGCTTACAAAGCTTCCTCGTCATCGACCGGTTGGACTACTACAGCCTCTTCCTATTGCTCAGCATCCATGGTCCTCCATCACCATAGATTTCCTCACTTATTTACCGCCTTCTAGAGGGTTTGATGGTATCCTAGTCATTGTTGATCGGTTCTTTAAGATGGCGCACTTTGTTCCTTGCAACAAGACATGTTTGGGTCCTGATGCTGTAGATCTGGTGTACCAGGAGGTGTTCCATCTTCATGGTCTTTCTAATGAACTTATCACTGATCGAGGTCCCCAGTTCACTTCAACATTCTGGCGGAGATTCCTAGATCGACTACTTATCACTAAGAAGCTGTCTACTGCACATCATCCTGAAACAGATGGCCAAATAGAGTGCACAATTCAGACTCTAGAACAATATCTCTGGTGTTTCATTTCTCATCTGCAAGATGATTGGGTCAATCTCCTTCCTGCTGCCGAGTTCACGTACAACAACACGGCACACTCATCCATACCATTTTTCGTGTTTTCTAGTGTTCAGACTCGCTGGTTCTACAACTTGCCCATGGTTCTTGGCCTTACCACTACTGCCGATGATCGTGTTGAGCATCTTCAACAGGTCCATGAAGAAGTGCAGCATCATCTTCAACGCGCTTGGGATTTGCAACAACAAGCTGCTGATGTCCCTATGACAAGTTGGCCCATTTCACATCATCGAGAGACTCTCTGATGTGACGTTTCGTCTCAAGCTTCCACTAACCATCCAGATCCATCCCATGTTCCATGTTTCTTCCATTCGGATCCATCCCATGTTCCATGTTTTCTTTGTTGGAGCCTTATCATGCTCCTTCTAAACCCGACCGACTTCTAAAACCTAGACTAGTGACGCATAGTGCTCGTCATCGAAGAGGGGGATAGTGTAAAGATCATGAGTTATTTTTTGCCTTTCACAAGACTTGAACCCGAGACCTTTCTGCTAACACACATATGTGTTAGAAACTTGTCCGTATGATCCTGGATGCTAAATTACACCATCAATAGCAAGTCGTATATTTATATGCATGTTCCAAACCAGTTGTGGACCACACATTCCAGACCAGTTGTGGACCACACAATTCTCAGGACCTCAGATATATAAACAGGGTTCTAGTTCCAAGTTTCTCAGAATCATTCAACACCAGTCTTCGGCCTTATGTTTCATTTTGTATTAATTTCTCTCTTGAATACAATCTTCTCCTTTTAGCTCGAAGGTTCCGCCCTTGTTCTAAAGGTTTTGCCCTTTGCACAAGGTCATGACATTCAGGGTCATCTTGGAAGATTTAACGTTGCTCACATAAGGTGTTAACACTGAATGGCCACTTGGCAACCATGTATGAGCCCTTTGGGTAAAAACATTGACAAGGTTTCTCATTATAATAGAATAACTTGGCGTCTTATGTCTTGTACATGCCAACACATAAAAACAGTACATATATATATATATATGAGGAATCTTACAATCTTATTTACAAT
Organism: Selaginella tamariscina; assembly: GCA_003024785.1. Taxonomy (NCBI): domain Eukaryota; kingdom Viridiplantae; phylum Streptophyta; class Lycopodiopsida; order Selaginellales; family Selaginellaceae; genus Selaginella; species Selaginella tamariscina. The sequence continues at coordinate 40,660 of PUQB01000224.1, read as the reverse complement.
TTATAACATATAAGGTGTCTTCTCACTATCCGGTTAAGCCTTTTAGTTAAGATATAACTGAGGATATTGTCTTCATTATCATAATTTTTACTATGACTTGACCCTTTACTTTGGACGTTGACTGTTGTTACTTATTGTACTATGTTGATGGACCTTAGATGTAGTAGGAAACAAGCCCGCTTAGTGCACTTGGGTATCTGGTGATGGTTCGGCCGGGTGTCATTAGGTATTATAAGAAACTCTAAGCGAAGCTAGAACTTACCTTTTAAAAACCCACCCCCAATTTTGACATCCCAATTAAGCTGATTGGTTAATGTAGATGAGTTTGGCGTGTTTAGTAGGATTAGGAACACCCCTAGGGCCCTAGGATTGACCTAACCCTAGGGTTGCCCTAACCCATGCCCTAAAAACCCCCACCTCCTTGGATAGGGTTTTAGGGTTAGAGTTAGGCTAAGTTAAACACTCTCTCATTAATTTAATAAGGACTAGCTAAATTCATGCCAGCCCACATACACATTCAGGAAAAGAGGGGAGGGGGGGGCTCCATCACATAAATAAGGTAGGATTTTCTCCCGGTGCAAGCTCTAGCTTGTGTCATCAAGGCACAACCTTTATTGTGCCGCCCTAACTTTTAAATGACAGGGGTACGTCCCACCTTCGGGATAGCTTACCCTTAACATTGGCGAATCCATGCCTGGGAGGTCTTGTTGGGATGTACGTTCCAAGAGATAGAGGTTGAGGCTTGTCTCCAGCCTCCTCCTCCACGTCAAGCTAGGTGTAACACTCATAGCCAAGCAAGGCACATCCGTGTCCTTGACCAATTGTGGGTGTGGAATCTTGTTTGACAAGTTCACATTACCAGTTCCTGAGGGTTCACTAAGGGGTTCTAGAGTTGGCATTTAGGAGCCATGTTTGTGGCACTTGGTGCATCTCTTGAATCTAAGGGCTATGGCATGATAGCCCACATTGGGGAAGGCAGTGTCACATGGAGATGTGACACTGGGCTAAACGTCACACAGTACAATGCCTGAGGCACGCCCTTTGGGTTATGTCATGGCTTGTCACCAAGGGATTAGATACTCTAACAAACAGGCATGTTTGTGCTCGCGCTAGGGTGCTAAGCCTTGGCCAAGGGAGGTTAGATCTCGTAACTAGGTGTGCTTATGCACACTTGGCTAGGGGAGTGTCCTCCTTGGAATCCAAGGGTGAACAACCTAAACTTGTTAGCAAGAGCCTTTTTGTGAAGCACTTGCAAGGTCATGTACTTAGGGTTTTCCAAACCTAGCCTTAGGGAGTTTGCTTAGTAGAACACTCGTGTCCACCTACAGTGCACAACTTATGTCTCATAAGTACTTAGCCCTAGGTTTAGGGTATGACTTGGCCACCCAAACCCTTAAGGGTTAGTCGTGGTTCAAGGTACCCCTTGTCGCCCTAAAGGGGTTATATTCCCAGATGAGGATGATTCCTCAAGGGGTAAGTGACAATGCCTAGCTCTGTCATGGGGTAGTGTGAGACACATCTCCTTTGTGGGGTTAGGGCATGAGCCTGTATAGGTTTATTGGGACAGGATCCTAAATCTACTCGGGTCATCCTCTAGGGTTCAAGGGATGGTCATTCTAGGGGATTTAGGTAGGACTCTTAAGTCTTTTGCCTAATTGGGCCCCTGAGTCAGACTCTTAGGGTTATCTTAGAAGACTTAGCGTTGCTCATATAGGGTGATGACATCAAATGGCCACTTGACAGCCACGTGTTGGCCCTTTGGTTAAAGCTCTAACATTCATACTAATTGTCAATTATGTTAATTTTAACTCAATGAAATTAATTATTTTGTAATTGAATCTTCCTTAATCCAATTTTCTTTATATATCATTAAGTTAGGTTAACAGTTAACCATGTGAGCCAGTTAAATATTATCGACTAATTTGATGCCCATAAAACTTAGCACTATTATTTTGTAAAGTAAAATTGAGTTATCTTTAGGGATAATTATGTATATACCCTTCAAATTTGATAAATTTACAAATTTCCCTTTATAATTTAGAATTATGAAATTGCTCATATGAACATTTCAATATACAAATGTACCCTTACTCAGCCCTTTTAACACACTTCATTTAAAGTATTTAAAATATACTAATGAATTAGGACTAATCATTTGGGGTTTTGTGCAGAATGGTGTCACTGTAGAAGATCATTTTGATTTGATTGAGGAACTATGAAATGTAATTAAACAAAAGGCTATGTTTTACAATAGCTTTCCAACAGATGATAGCATGATTATTCTGACTTTTGAGAACTAACATTAACTTTTGACATGGCAAGAGATATATCATTGAGCGAATCTGTAAGTACATCAAAGAGATCAACTTGAACCAAGAAACTTAAAAGATCTTCTATGTCAAATTTAATAATGTGTCAAGTTGCAAAATTGTTAGGTAATTGATCAAGAGCATGTACCCTTGCATTGGAGCTTTGGGTGCTAGTGCCATGTATTGAACCTTGTGTTGAGTGCAGGGAATCGGTTGCCTTACATATCTAAAATTGTTGATAAAGGGCATTAAATCTACAAATACATCGTGACACATCCACAAGTTCTTATGATTTACAAGGAGCAACAAACAAAGAAGAATGCATGTAAAGACTCACTTTGCAAAAACTAAATTTGTCTCTATCATCTACAATAGATGAAGTCTTTAATTCATTCTACTCTAAATTGTGCAAAGTTTCAAGAATGGAAACACATAACTCCACCACTTTTCAAGTGTCTTTGCAAAGGCTACAATCATGGAGGACATCTTTTAACGGGACCTAGATACTCTTCTTTCACTTTGGAGGTTGTTTTACATTGCAATCCACATGTTTGATTACAAATCACCGACTCTCGAAAAGGTTTATGTGACATGGCTTGGAAACATTGAAGCTTTGTAGCATGATAACAGGATACTAGAGGTGGCTTCATCCTTGTTGACTAGTGAACAATGACATGACCTAGTGGAGATTGCAACAAACAAGAGGAACACACATAGTTCTACAATCTTTGGTGCCGAGTATTGCTTGAATCCAAAGTATTGAAATGTTCTAAGGATGTTGAACTGGAGTGAGAAGCCCTTTGCATACCTCACGATCTGCATTTATAGGTACTTCATAAATGATGCAAGTCAAATGGAATGTGAGCAGGCGTTTGATGATTATTGGTTCAGGCATGGACATTGGAATGATCCCCTCTGTTGAGGTGCAATTGATGGAGCAATTGAATAGGTGTGCATGGAGATATGGAGGCGTCACAATTCTAGTCAAGTTGGGGACCCTAATTGATAGTGTTAGTCTTCCAACTCCTCAAGCCAAAAAGTAAGTTCCACAAGCAATGAGAGAGGCACTTCTACAAAACTTTATTGTTCTCTCAAGTTGCTAGTAATAGTGCTTTAGAATGGAATTGGAGTTCTTACAAGTTCATACATTCCAAGAACAACAATTGACTGATGACAAATCAAGCAAAGAGACTAGTGTTCATGTTTTGCAATGAAACACTTTGGAATGGGAATGCTTTAACATGCAATGACAACTATGAACCTAAGTTACTTGAGAGCGATGCTGAGAAGGACACAAATGTTAAAGGTAGCTAGAGTTATGAAGTTAATGACATTGTAGAGCATGAGTGGAATGATGACTTGTTTCAACAACAATACAACAACACAAGAATTAGAAGTGGCTTCCGGGTTTCATTAATAAGGTAAGGAGAGAGCGTATTTCTTTATGATCTTATTGTAGTTTCTTGTCCACAAGTCTCCTCCTTGTGATGACATAAGGGATCGACTCTCTAACAATATTGCACACGATTCCAATGTTTTTAAAATTGTATTTAATGTATTTAACATTAACAAATGATTCAAGCTATATTTATATAAACTTTGAGTAATTATTCTACATTTGTTTACAATGGGATTTTCTTAATTATTTTCTTATTATTCTAAGAATATTCTAGTATTAAACCTTATTATTAATCATATTAATCAATATATATTATTATAATATAATTTATACAATAGAGATATTTATTATATATATCATTTAAAATATATTCATAATGTGTATATTACTATTATCACTTTATTTCAATGTTTTTTTTGCAGACATATATAGACACAATTAAAAATTTAATATACATGCACATGTATTAAAAGCACCATAGAGACACATGCACACACATACACATGCCGATGAGTGGATCACTATAAATAATGTTTAAGGGTCTAACATATAGCTTTGTGTTTAGGGTTTAAGGTTTAAACCCAACCAAGAATTTATCCTTACACATTGGGGCTTACATATATACACACAAAATATTTTTAGACTACACATATGTTAAAAACATCCAATTGTGGGCTTAGTGTTTAGGGTTTAAACCCTAAACCAAGTTGAGTGTATAAATTTATGTTTTAGGTCAAGAAGAAATAAACATTAAATATTTATTAAAATGTGCACGAATTTAATTTCTATATCTTAAAGATTATATAATATATAATATATATATTATGTGCTATGATTGCTTTAAAATATGTTTTAATATCACTATGTCATTTTAAATTACAATAGGATAAATTCAATATATGTATACAATTTTAATGTATGAGAAATTATAATTTGCATTTTTAAAATTAAATTTTATAAATAATTTATAAATCACTAGAATGATTTGTGATATTAATAGCTACTTGACTATAAACAATTCTTTATGCATGTTTTCTTATGTATTTTTATAAGAATAAATTTTTTTATACAGATATTAAAAGTAATATTATGTGACGATGATTAGGCAATAAGTTAATATGTAAGCCAATATTAACACTACCAACACTAAACATAATGTGGCATACCATAATAGATGATTAATTGGGAATGATCGTTGGGTCACCAGGCCTAGCTCGAGAGATCTATTGCTTCTTTATCGAAAGCATCATGTTAAATGCATGTATGATCCATATGTATTGTGTGTATGTAACACATTCACATATGTATGTATGTCTATGTGTATGTGTATGTGTATACATGTGTGTATGTATATATGTGTACTAATGTATGTAATGTGTGTAAAATTAATTTTTCAACACTTTCTTTCTCTCACACACACACACCATGCATGATCCATATGTACTGACATAACAAATTCACATATGTACTATGTATATATGTATATATGTATATATGTGTGTGTGTGTGTATTGTGTGTACATTGAAACTTAACACACTCACAGACACACATATGTTAAACCCCAGCTTGATCTGTATGTGATATACCCACACACTCACACATACACACTCTTGTATATATATATATATATATATATATATATACATATATATGTGTGTGTATCTATATATTAATATATTTTATTTATTTATCTCTCGCACACACCACACATGTCAGAGTTTTACCCGAAAGGCCAACATGTGGCAACACGTGGCTGCCAAGTGGCCATTCGGTGTCATCACCCTGTGTGAGCAATGCTAAGCCTTCCAAGATAACCTTAAGAGTCTAACTCAGAAGCCCAATTAGGCAGAAGACTTAGAGTCCTACCCTAAGTCCCCCCCTAAACCCTAAAGGATAACCGAATAGACTTTAGGATCATGGTCCTAGTAGACTTAGACATGCTCATGCCCTAACCCACAAAGGAGATGTGTCTCATACATACCCCATGATAGAACAAGGCATCGTCACTTACCCCTTGAGGAATCACCTCTCTTCGGGAGTACAACCCTTTAGGGCGACAAGGGGTACCCTGAACCACCACTAACCCCTAAGGGTTTTGAGTGGCAAGTCATACCTAGACCTAGGGCTAATACTTAGTGAGGACATGAGTGTGTGCCGTAGGCGGACACAAGTGTTCTGCTACAAACTCCTAAGGCTAGGTTTGGTTAACCTTAAGTACATGAACTTGCGAGTGCCTCACGAAAGGGCTCCTGATAACACGCTTAGGTTGTTCAACCCCTGAATTTCAAGGAGAACATTCCTAGCCAAGTGTGCCAAAAGCACACCTAGTTACAAGACCTAACCTCCCTTAAGCGAATGCCCAGGGCTTAGCACCCTAGTGCAAGCACAAGCATGTCTGTTTGCTGATTATTCAACCCCTTAGCGACAAGCCCATGACACAACCCCAAAGGGCGTGCCTCGGGTTGTATCGTGTATATTTAGCCCAGTGTCACATCTTCATGTGACACTGTCTTTCCTGATGTGGGCTATCATGCCATAGCCCTTAGATTCAAGAGTTGCACCAAGTGCCACAAACGTGGATCCTAAATGCCAACTCTAGAACTCCTCAGTGAACCCTCAGGAACTAGGTAATGTGAACCTATCAAACAAGATCCCACGCCCACAGTTAGATAAGGACACGGAGTGCCTTGCTTGGCCATGAGTGCTACACCTAGCTGACGTGGAGGAGGAGGCTGAGACAAGCCTCAACCTCTGCCTCTTGGAACGTCCATTCCGACAAACCTCCCAGGCATAGATTCGCCAACTTTAAGGGTAAGCTACCCCAAAGGTGGGACATACTCCTGTCATCTGTGTTAGGGCGACACATTGTGCCTTAACGACACAAGCTAGAGCTTTGCACTAGGAGAAGAGTAAGACTCAGTCATGAACCTAGGAATCCTCACTCCTACATACTACCTTTTATGTGACAGAGCCCCCCTCCCCCTCCCCCCCCTATTTTCCTGTTTACATAAGTGGGCTGGCATGGAATCTCATTCCCAGAGGGAATGTACTTGTGAGTTATCCATCGACCCCTAAACCCTAACCTGTCAAACCTAGGGGTATTTCTAAAATAATCCAACATGTCAAACTCACCAAAACTAGCCATTAACCCAACCGAGACACGAAAACCAAGGTAAGAGTTTTCTACATAGAAGCTAGCTTTGCCCAAAGTTTCCTGCAAATACTTTAATGAACCCCACCCTGGCTAGACCATCACTAAATATCCAAGTGCACTAAGCGGGCCTGTTTCTTCTATACCTAGGCTTATCAACATAGTACAGTATGTAACAATAGTCAACGTCCAAAGTAAAAGAGAAATCATAGTAAAAACTATGATAGCACACATGTATCATATAGATATATATGTGTATTTGTTAATTATATTTTATTTATCTATCTTTTGCACACATACACACACTTGTATATATATGTGTGTGTGTGTGTATTTATATATTATAATTTATTTATTTCTTTCTTACATATGTACATGTGTTGTCATAGTTTTTACTATGACTCGACCCTTTACTTTGGACGTTGACTGTTGTTACCTACTGTACTATGTTGATGGACCCTAGATGTAGTAGGAAACAGGCCCGCTTAGTGCACTTGGGTATCTAGTGATGGTCCGGCCGGGTGTCATTAAGTATTTGCAGAAAACTCTAAGCGAAGCTAGAACTTACCTTCTAGAAACCCACCCCCAATTTTGACGTCCCGAATAAGGCTGATTGGTCTTTGCAAATGAGTTCGGCGTGTTAAGTAGGGTTAGGAACACCCCTAGGGTTGACCTAACCCTAGGGTTGCCCTAACCCACGCCCTAAAACCCCCACCCCTTGGGTAGGGTTTGGTAGGAGTAAGGGTGAGTTATAGGCTCATATTGCTAATTATCTAAGGGGCTAGAATTCAGTGCCAGCCCACTAACACAAATAGGAAAAGAGGGGGGGGGGGGCTCCGTCACATAAATAAGGTAGAGTATACGTAGGAGAGCTCCTGGGTTCATGACTGAGCTCGTTGCTCTTCTGCCGGTGCAAGCTTCAGCTTGTGTCGTTAAGGTACAACCCTCTGTTGTACCGCCCTAACTTCCAGACGACAGGGGTACGTCCCACCTTCGGGGTAGCTTACCCTTAACGTTGGCGAATCCATGCCTGGGAGGACTTGTCGGGATGCACGTTCCAAGAGGCAGAGGTTGAGGCTTGTCTCCAGCCTCCTCCTCCATGTCAAGCTAGGAGCAACACTCACAGCTAACCAGGGCACGTTCGTGTCCTTGCCCAACTATGGGTGTGGATTCTTGATTGACAGGGTTTCCTTACCGAGTCTTGAGGGATAATTGAGGGGTTCTAGAGTTGGCATTTAAGAGCCATGTTTGTGGCACTTGGTGCAACTCTTGAATCTAAGGGCTATGGCATGATAGCCCACATCGGGGAAGGCGGTGTCACATGGAAATGTGACACTGGGCTAAACGTCACATGGTGCAACACCTAAGGCACGCCCTTTGGGGTTATGTCATGGGCTTTGTCGCCAAGGGGTTGGATACCTTAGCAAATAGACATGCTTGTGCTTGCACTAGGGTGCTAAGCCTTGGGCATCCACTCAAGGGAGGTTAGGTCTCATAACTAGGTGTGCTTTGACACACTTGGCTAGGGGAGTGTTATCCTTGGAATTCAAGGGTTGAACAACCTAAGCGTGTTAGCAAGAGCCCTTTCGTGAGGCACTCGCAAGGTCATGTGCTTAGGGTTATCCCAAACCTAGCCTTAGGGAGTTTGCTTAGCAGAACACTCGTGTCCGCCTACGGCACACACTCGTGTCCTCACTAAGTACTAGCCCTAGGTCTAGGGTATAACTTGGCCACTCAAACCCTTAGGGGTTAGTCATGGTTTAGGGTACCCCTTGTCGCCCTAAAGGGGTTGTACTTCCGGATGAGGGTGATTCCTCAAGGGGTAAGTGACGATGCCTTAGCTCTGTCCAGGGGTATGTGTGGAACACACGTCTTCTTGATGGGGGTTAGGGCATGAGCCTGTCTAAGTCTTCTAGGGCAAGACTCTAAGTCAACTAGGGTTATCCCTCAAGGGTTTTGGGGGTAGACACTCTAGGGAGACTTAGGCTAAACCCTAAGTCAGCTAGGGTTATCCTCAAGGGTTCTGGAGGCAGACATTTTAGGGAGACTTAGGCTAAACCCTAAGTCTCTTGTCCACTTGGGCATTAGAGTCTAACCCTAGGGGTCGTTAGGGTTGTTCTAGGAAACTTAGCGTTGCTCACATAGGGTGATGACACCAAATGGCCATTTGACAGCCACGTGTTGCCACGTGTTGGTCCTTTGGGTTAAAACTCTGACATGTGTATTTGTATATATATAATTACTTTATCTCTCTTTCTCAACACCACACTTTGAAAGTATATGTATGTGTATTTGTATATATGTAATATAGAAATATATAAATATGTATATACACACCTATATGTATACGTATACAAATACACATACATATATTTGTATATTTCATAATATTTGTATACGTATACATATATGTGTATAGGTATACACACACACCTATATGTATACGTAATTGTGCATTTCTATATATATAATACATATACATAAATTACGTACGTATATGTATACATTTGTATATGTATATCGTGTATTTGTAATTTGTATAACGTATGTAATTTTGTTAACGTAATGTATACGTATACAAATGTATGTATTTTAAATGTACATATACACATGCATATATTTGTATATTTCATAATATTTTAGTGAAAGTTCGTAAACCCTATCAAACTGTCCAAAGCTCACATTTGTGCATTTTTTGCACTATTACAAATGTGAGTTTTGAACATTTAATCTCGCACACTTCTCTCTGAGACGAAGAAGGGTGTATGTGAATGTACTAGTGTATTAGTATATATAAGTTCTTTATCTTTTCTTACACACATGTACTTATATGTACATGTTTATCTATATATTATAATTCCTCCTCTTTTGGGCCTTGCAGATTAATCCTGCCGTGATAATTACACTTTTAATCAGGCCTGGTGGGATTAATCTAAACCATCTAATTAGTTTGAGCACTTCAAAAAAATATTTATAAACCCTGTCAAGTTTTAATAGTATATTTGTATATTTGAGTTTATATAAGTGTGTGTGCATTTTTATAAAATTGTATTTATAATGTAATATTGTGTAGAAAGATGGCTCGATCAAACAAAGTGATTCAACCATTAAAATGGGGTCGTCTTCAGATTTTGGGTAAGAATTAAAACAAAATTTGTTATACTCAGATATGTGCTTAAAGAACTTATTAGTTTTGTATTTAAATATGGAATTGAGGTGATATTAAAAACAAGGAGGAGATGAGATGAGCAGGGAAATTTTGAAATCAACTTGGCCATATTTTAAAATAAACAGGAAGCAGCATTAGATCAACTATGGTTGCTATCAAATTAATCTATGTCATCGATAAACAAGAAAAACAATGGACAATAGATAGTCAAGCACTTGAGGGTAGGTTACAAACCAAGATTGGATGATGCTCAAATATATATACCTCGTTCCATTGAATGTAACGTTCTTGGATCCAAAAAAGGCAGATACAACATGAACCTTTTGTTGGCTTATAGATTACGATGTTCATGTATTCATTAATGATGTCGATCATGGATTCTTCTTCAACTAAACAAAAGCCCATTTATGGAGGGGATCCGGCTAGATGTGTTCTCAATACCCATTGAATAGGTGTTTTCACAGTAATATTACTTCACAATACAAAACATCCATAAAGAACAATCGTTCCAACTCTTATTGAAGAAGAACACAATGACATTATTAGGAAGATTAAGATGGTAGCTCAATCCCAGGTTCTTTACATATCACGTTCAATTTATTTAGAAATTTTTGAAAGTTGAAAGAGTGTGCTAAGAACACTAGAACAGCTACAGTCGGGGCTCACACATGCTGATTCTAATCGCAAAAAAAAGTCATATGTTATTTTGTTAGTTGCACCAATAGCATCCCATGTTGTGATAAGCCACAGGGAAATGATGTTGGATGACAGGAGTACAAGTGTAGGGTTAAGTATTGCAGTGTTAACCCAACTTCAACTATAGACCACTCAATCATGAACATGTAGCTGAGCTCATGGAGAAAATGAAGAATAACAATTTGTACACCGTCCTACATAATGCTGTTTTGTGCCCATACTATAAAAGAAAAAAGGTATTGAGATAGCGTGGGTAACAAACTAGAGCAAATCATGAAGATCTAGATGAAGGGTAAAAACTAATAAGGTACTACATTATTAGTGGCAACACATAATAACGGCAACTCAACGACTCCTCGATGAACACAATAAAAGAACAATGGCAATGAAACTTTCTATGAGAAGCTGACAAAAAGATCAGTTTTTTTAACTAAGCCGAATCTCACAACCAAGTAATACCATAAGCTATTTGCGGAGTGAGACGTTGCCGACACCAATCACTACAACAACAAAATATGGGAGAAGTTTAAACACACACGATCCATGTGAGTAACTCTTGGGCAGCTGCAAAGAGCTACTACATGGAGAGAACAAAGTGTGGAATACTGGGTAAGAAAAGTCTTGACAGGATTTATCCTGCTAGCATAATAATCTTCTAATTATTCCATCTGCAAAGAATCGAGAAAATATAAAAACATCCTTTTTGATAATGTTGATTTCTTGTCCTAAGGACAAGGTCTTCGACAAATGTGTGGGGATCATGAAATCAATCATGAAAGGAACACTAAAGAAGAAGCAGACGGGTAAAAGGGAGCCCTTGAAGAAGTCTATAAAAAAAAACCTAGTAAGACGTCCAAGACTAAATTTGTCTAACATGCGAAGGATGTAGATAAAAACTTCAAGCCACATGGTTGAAGTCTCTGAATGGAACAACAGTGGAGGAAATGGATGTGCTAGCTGATTTGATGACTGATGAACAAATTACAGATTAACAACAACAGCCCCACCTCTCTTTTTCATTTCAAGGCAATGGAGTTAAAGACGATCAAACACTTTAAGAAGTGGTTAGGAATACATTGCCATAAACTAGTTTGGACCAGCACATGAGGAAGTCAGCAAATATTTGAAGTGACAAAATGATGATATGCTTGTTTAATGGGTAATTCAATCGAAAGATCTAGGCAAGAATCTATTGCATGCCAATGCTATAAAGGAGAACATCGTGATGACGCCTTCTCTTATGGCATTTCTTCAATAACGTAGAACCGAGTTGAACCTGATAAAGGAGGACACTACGAATCATGACAAATATTTGTTGTTGGATTTAAAGACTTTATGGGGCAACATCACTGCCTACAAGAAACCATTTCAAATGTCGTGATGGATCAGCGGGTGTCAAAAATCCTTCTTTAAATAAGGTGTTAGAAGACTGGTGAAAAAACTTAGCAGTGCAAGCATGTACAGAGAAGGTATTTATTATTTAATTTTTGCACACTTACCTAATATCTACGTCTTTAAGTATTTATTTCTTGATTTTTACTCATGTCACTGATACCTTTGCCTTCCTCTTTATCAAGAAGAATAGACATATGAATAATGTTGATCCCAGGTGTATTGATACGGTTGTTCACTTGGTTGTCAGAATTTGTCAAGCAATTTCAAACTTTCAAATCACTGGCTAGGCATTTATTTTTGCTCCAACGAGCCTGAACCTCCATCTGATACACTAATAGCCAAGAAGGACATATTTAACAATATACGTTATCCAAAATTACAAGTTAGGCTGCACGCAACATTGTCAACTTAATTAGGGTCTTCACAATGATGCATGGGTTTTTTACTATTGCACTAAGGGTTCCATCTTAAAGGAGTGTTACCTTCGAAATACATATGTGTTTGTTGTTGAAAAGGATAAGACCATGATCGAGGACTTGAACAAGTGAATAAAGAGGTTCTTAACTGACTACCCCAACAAACCCATATAGAAGTATTTAGGAAAGTTCCCTCCGGAGAAGTGCAACAAGTCTAAGGAAAAATCCGGTTCAATGTCGGAGTCTGAGGATGATCTTGAAGTAGATATCACATCGAAAGTTATCTCAAGAAGCACAGAACATTCAATTACTCCACTGACCATGAAAATCATTTGAAAAAATGGAAGATGTTGAACAATCTTCTAAGCGATTAAAACCTTCTTCGCCTTACTCAAAAGGTCATAACCAAGATGAATTGTTAATGTATTGTTAGAGTGACAGATTAAGGCATTTTTGTATATTTTGTGTATATTTGTACATAAAATAAATTCTCAAGGACTAATGAAACTTTTAGTTCAAACATGGGTCACACATTAACAAGGTAAATAATATACATTGGTAATTAAAAGGCCAATTAACAATCATTTTACAGATGTAATAATACAGTTGAGAACAAGGATCCTCAACAGTGGCATGAGGTAAGAGAGGGGTATAGTAAAATTACTTGTGCCACATGTTAGAATGATAGAGTCATAATAAAAACTATGACATAGAGTTCATGCAAGAAATGTATGACAATGCAGCTCAAAACATTGTCATTATTGTCCTGGCAAGTTACAAAAGGAATTTATTGTTGAGGTTGTTGAACCACCATCTTTAGCTCCTTCAGTTTCTGCATCACTATTTTTATTGCCTTTAGTTCTTGAACCAGTTCCTGCAATATCTAAAACTTGTAAAGATTATGCATAAGTAAATGATAAAGAGATCGATAACAATATAACGTTAAAAAGATAAATGTGAAAGGGACCAAACAAGTGAGTTGCAAACCATTCAAGAGGCAATGTTACTCCTTGTTACCATGGCCATATATGTCAAATGGTGTTCTACTTCATCGACAAAGGCTTAAGGACAAGAGAAGAGAAATCAAATAGGGAATTTTCATTCATTGTCATGATAAATTTTGATGATATTATTTTTTATTCAGGGTTGAATTGTTTCTTTCAAAAGCTCAAGGAGATGGGTGCACTTGTGAATTTAGTCATACATGTAGTTCCATAACTTGACACCGCTGTTGAATTTGCTCAACAAGCACTATAGTGTTACAGAAGAATTCGTAAAGATTGGAGATTTGATTAACGAATATGTTATAAACCTTTCGAATACTACGATATAAGAAAGAAAAAAAGCCATATTTATTTAAGAATGAAAGATTAATTGGGCTTTTTGGGAGATCAATTATCCGCACATATCATGACTCTCCTCAAAAAGGCTAATGTTCAACCAAAACATTGCTTATATTCATCCAATCACTTTCAACCCATATTTTAATATTAATACAATGGATGAGCTAGTGAATTACTTGGATATGTGCCTCAGAAAGAAGAATCTTAAAACATTTTGCAAGCAATATCCACCATATAAAGCATACCCTAACGCTTTTCTTTCTTGTGATTTTGAGTTTTATAAATTATGGAAGAGCAATCGGGCTCTCTACAATATTATTATCAAGAAACTTCATTTTTTAAATAAACTTCTAGTCTTATCACAAATTACACATAAACAAGGATGGCAACTCCTAACTACATTCATAATAGCGTTAGGTGGTGGCAACAACATAAAGATATTGATCAGCTGATTTAATTAATCCAGAGGGCAATGACTTAAACAAAATGAGGAGATTTCTTTGTATGGTTAAGGAAGTAAGTATTACAAATAAATTAATAAGTTGAAAGAAAATGATTTCATTTGTAATTAGTTTGATAATATTTTGTAATTATTATAAAATATTTTTATCCTCAAGAATAATATGAATACTCTATTAGAAATATTCTTTACTTTATGAATATCTTTGTTAGAATATATATTAATTATTTTATTACATAAATATTCTCTTTATGTACTTCAAGTTGTAATGTTATTAAGTGTATATTGACATAAAGATTAAATTTTTATTCATTTCTGTTGCATATTAGTGCAAAAAGAATAAAGATATATTTTTTAGTAATGATAAAATTGATTTTATTAACAATAAGTAAGGTTAACTAATGATTAATTGGTTAATTTATATTTATTAAATAACTAATTAATAATTAGAACTTAATTATTAATTAATAATTTTTTATATTCCCATTTTCATTTATCATTCCCAATTTAAGTACAACTTGCATTAATAGAAACATAATATTTTGACAAATATAAAAACCATATTTTGTAAAAGTTAATCATCACAAACAACAATTTAATTCCAATAGCATTTAACCATAACACTTAACCACTTTCAATTACCACAATGCTTAAATCCAATTTCAAAAGACCATAGTTCTAAAGATAAAACATATACATACACCACTTTATAGTCAATTAAAAACATTTAACCATAAACATTATACACCTTTATGCTACATTAAACCACTTTTGAGGACCACAATGTTGAAAATCAATTTCAAAGACCACATTATTGTCATAGTTTTTATTATGACTCGACCCTTTATTTTGGGGTTTGACTATTGTTACCTACTTAGTTGTGTGACAAATCCTAAATGTAGTAGGAAACAGGTTCGCTTAGTACAATTGAGTATCTGAACCGGGTGTCATTAGGTATTTGCAAAAAACTCTAGGCAAAGTTAAAACTTACCTTCTAAAAAACTCTCCTTTAGTTTGATGTTCCAAATAGGTTTTCTCAAAAGGGTCCCCTAGGGTTGACCTAACCCTAGGGTTCCCTAGGGGTTAGGTTTAGGTTAGGTTAGGCATCTCATTTTCATTAAGGACTAACATTTCCATGCCAGCCCACTTACTCATTTAGGAAAATGGGGTGGGATGGGGGGCTCCATCGCATAAATAAGGTAAAGTATGTGTAGTGAGGCTTCCTATGTTCAAAAGAGAACTTGTTAACCTCTTATTAATGCAAGCTCAAGCTTGTGTCGTTAAGGCACAACCCTCTGTTGTGCCGCCCTAACTTCCACACAATAGGGGTATGTCCCACCTTTGAGTTAGCCTACCCTTATCGTTGGTAACATTTTGCCTTTGTAACCTTTTAAGGAGCTAATCAAATTCCTTAATTAAAAAACCAAAGGCATTGTCCAAGTTCACGTTCTACAAAACCAATGATTGAGGCCTTATTCCAGTGCCAACCATGCCAAGCTAGGAACGATACCTATAGCTCGGCTAGTTTGCATATCCTAATTCACATAATGTGGGTTACTTTACTAGATTTTGTAGGGTTTTTAAAGAGGGGATTTCATGGTTGGCATCTGGCAAGCTGCCTTTATGGCACTAGGTAAAAACTCTAACATTTCTCAAGCAAAAACACATAAGCCCAAAGCAGCTGGTGATGGATCTGTGGGTATATCATGGAAAGTGGTACAAACTGTTTTGATTTCATGGCCAGACGGTGTATAAGCTCGACTTGGACCTGAGAATGTGGAGAAGGAAGAATGCACAAGGGCGGGGACTCTTTGGATATGAACCACGAATGGGCCATTCCCTGTTTGCTGGCAAGTTGACAAAGTTGTAGGAGCACCTAATCAAAGTAGGCCTTTCTAGATTCCTGGCATAGTGTTTCAGCCCAGAGATTTGGAAGGGGGAGTGGTCCAATGCAATAAAGACGTTCATGTGGCTCCTTCAAAACAACTTCGCAGTGTGTGTGAACATTAGAGGTCTGCCAAACGTAAGCTATGGTGCGTGTGGGTTAATGGAAATAGAACGACACTATAGGAAGGCTCGAGTGGTGTGGTTTTTGAATGATGTCGCTGGTCCAACGTTTGGGATGGGGTGAGGATTCAATAATAGGATGGGAAGTAGCTTGTTTGGGTGAGCATGCAAGTCATGCAAAGGCATCTGTGGGAGTCTGGCATGTCCCCAAATCAGTGGAGCAACAACAAGTCTTTGACCCAGGGGGCCTAATGGTGGAACCAATGGAGCAACCCAGCCTCTTTGCTCAGCAATGATATTTTCTTTGGGGTGTCATACTCTAGACAATCTGGAGAGCACAGAATGTTGGTGTCTTCTAAGGGCAAAGTTGCTCTTTGCAAAGAGCCTTAGCATTCTTATGGGTTCAATTAGTATCCTTGGTGGCCACAACTTATGACCAAGCCAGAGACACGTGTGACATAGCAAAGTATGATGTATATGAGGATAGGAGAGGTGAACATGGATCTACATGGTAATTTAAACCAGTGCTAGCATGGTCTGGTGTTGACGTGGCAATGCTGATGTGGCAAAATGATGTGGTAAAGCTGACATGGCAATGTTGATGTGGTAGTGTTGATGTGGTAGGATACTATAGTTAGCTACCTAGCTTGGTTGGGTAGGGAGGAATAAGTTAGCATACACTCGTAAAGGAATAATCACTTGTACACTTACTACACTTATAAATAAGAAGTGATAATTCCAATATATATGTAAGTGCACCAAGTGGGACTATTTCTCACTACATCCACAACTTGATAACATAATACATAAATAATAATAGTAACTCTAAAGTAAAAGTAAATGTTAAGGTAAAAAATATGACAAACCTAATTAAATTTGAAGACAAGATGTTGTAAGGTTAAATCCCTCTTTAAAATATTGGAATCCTTTAATGCATTTTTGAATTAATATGTTTTCTTATTTAAATGCATATATAAACAGGTTTTAATGCATGTTAATTAAAAAAATAAAAAAAAATTAACCCAAAAAACCCTTGGGAAACCTTTAAATTTAAGGGAAATATTAATTTCTTCAAAACTTTCTTATACATGTCCTAACAGGGGCCCATTCTACAAGTGTCCCATATACATAAAGTCACAAGATTTATTATAATTAAATTAAAAATTTGACATTACAAATCTGATTTTTTATTAAATTCATCCTCCTAGCCAATGGTGATATTAAATTAATAATAACATTAATACTAAATATGTTATAATAAGATTAATATTAAATCTCTCCCCAATATTGATTTATACGGAAAGCTACCAAATTTTAGTTTTGTTTTAGTTAAATATTTAATTGACATAATTGGAAAGATGATTTTTCAGTTAAATAAAATATAACCAATTAATAGGTAGTGTGAGAGCTCGGAATATAGAAATGTGTATATCCATTAGTTCAGAAACCCTAACTTATATACAAGAGCGAGTGGTCCAGATTGAATCCAATCCGACGGCTATCAAAATCCACTACGCTAATAATAGTATGTGCACATGCAGCCGTACACGTGGATCTTACATCATCCCCTCCTCTCGGAAGGGTGTAAGTTGGTTAGGGTTCTCTTGTAGACGGGCCCGGATCTGGAGGAACATCAGGAGGAGGCACTGGTGGATCTATAGGCGGCACAACTTGTTCCCGTTGCACAAAATGCTTCAACCGTTGTACATGTACAATCTCCGGAGGATCGGGTTGAATGTCGTGCCGAACCTCATAAACCTGTGGTCCTACTTGCCGTAACACTCGATACGGTCCTTTCCATTGAGGAAGGAGACTCTTAGCTAAACCACGTACCGTAAGCTTGGGAAAACGAACCAACACCAGTTCATCAACCTTGTACTCCGCAGGAGGACGATGATGCGAGTTGTACCGTTGTTGTTGTCCTACTTGTACGCGGCCCAAGTGTTCTGCTGACTCCGCACGAACCAATGGAAGGATGCTGTCAGATACCGATCCCATGACCTAGCATCAGCAGCTCGCGGTAACCGAGACGGCAAACCCAACTCCGTTGGCAACACCGGGTCATGACCATACAAAAGCTTATATGGAGAAGTACCAATGGAACTTTGAACTCCAGTGACATAAGCATATCGGAGAGACGGCAGATAACCATCCCAATCTGAATGTTGAAAGTTCACATACTTTGCGATCATCCCCTTGAAGGTTCTAACAAGCCGTTCCACTAAACCATCTGTCTGAGGATGATAAGCACTTGTGAAAGTGTGGCGTATCCCTAATCGAGATGTCAAAACATGAAATGCCTCAGCCATAAATGCGGGACCATTATCCGAGAGAATTCGCTCCGGACAAGAATGCTGAAACACGACCCGATTCAGGAGAAACTGACCAACAGCAGAAGCAGTCGCACTAGCAAGAGCACCAACTTCTACCCAACGAGTTAGGTAATCAGAAGCAATAATAACGTACTCGTTACCAGCAGTTGACCGCGGAAAAGGTCCCATCAAATCAAATGCCACCAATTCAAACGGACGAGAAACTGCAATTGACTCCAACCGTCCTTCCGAAGCACATGGGGGAGTATTGCGAGCTTGGCACCACACACAACTACGCACATACCGAATCACATCTCCTCGCAACTCCGGCCAATAGAAAGATCTGCGCAGCTTCTCCATCACCCGACGATGTCCCATGTGCCCGCCAAGAATAGGAGAGTCATGGTAAGCATGGAGGAAGCGTGGAATGAAGATTGAAGGCACCACCAACCGCAAAGGATCATCTGGATCAGTCCCCACAAAATAAAGAAGGTCATCCTGAAGGCGATACTGTGAATGTAAATGCCTGAAAGGCAAGTCATCAGCAAGTGATGCAGGATTCTCAAACCCATCACGAAGCCTTCGAATCCACGGCTCAACCTTTTGAGCTTCCCGAACCTCATCCAAAGACGGCAAATCTAACTCTGCATTCTGCGGACACTGAACGTCAAGCACAGCAACTGCTGATGGTACGGAATCTTCATCCAAAAAGTCCACTGAAGCTGGAACAACTGGTTCCTCTGGGGCAACAGAAGAGAGAGAAGGTGGAAGAGGAGCCCGAGAAAGAGCATCAGCATCAGCCATGGAACTCCCTGGACGATGAACAACTTCAAAGTCGTAAATTTGAAGTTTCAAGGCCCACCGAGCAGTACGCCCAATCAAATTCTTTCGCTTCAACAACGAAGTGACTGCTGCATGATCACCTTCCAACAACGTCCGCGAACCATGCAAGTAGGCATGGAGCTTCTCAAAACCCCAAACTGCTGCTAGACACTCCTTTTCAGTTGTGGAGTAATTCACCTCTGCTGGCTGCAATGTACGGCTGATGTGCAATGGGATGTCGTTGGCCAGGAACACTTGTACTCTCCTGCATCAATACACCCCCGAGGCCGATGTCAGAAGCATCTACACGCAAGATGAAAGGACGAGTGTAATCCGGGTACGCCAAAACTGGAGGAGTCGTCAACAACTCTTTGAGATCTGCAAATGCCTGCTTGCAATCCTTAGACCAAACAAAAGAAGTCATTGACGATTTCAACAACGCGCCAACGGTGCAGTACGATCTGAAAGATGATCCAAAACGACCCAGATATTGTACCTTGCCAAGAAAGCGTTGCACATCATTCACACACTTCGGCGTAGGGAACTTCAAAACTGCAACTAGTTTGTCAGGATCGACTTGCAAACCTTCACGTGAAATGCGATAACCCAGATAAGTGGTGTCCTTTGATCCAAATACACACTTAGATGGCTTCAACTTCAAACCAACTTCCCGCAGTCGATCCAAAACCTTACGTACATCACCGACATGCTCCTCCCACGTTCCATCGAATGGATCAAAACATCATCGATGAAATCAGCAGTCACCTCCGGCATGTCGCAAAGAACCTCATCCATCATACGCTGGAAAGTTGCTGGAGCATTGCTCAAACCGAAAGGCATCACCAGGAACTCGTACAGGCCAAATGGTGTTCGAAAAGCAGTCTTGGGAATGTCCATGTCAGCCATCGGAACTTGCCAATATCCAGATGCGAGATCTAACTTGGTGAACCAACGGCTCCGCCCCAGTCGATCCAAAAGGTCTGCAGTATGAGGAAGTGGGTACACATCTGAGACGGTTACCTCATTTAACGGGCGATAATCAATGCAGAATCGAACGCTCCCATCAGGCTTCGTCACAAGGTGAGGTTCGCACGCCCAAGGACTTCGAGACTTCCGGATAACACCCTTCTCCAACATCTCTTTGACATTCGCTCGTAAGATCTTGAGCTCCTTTGGTGATCGACGCCGAACAGGTACCTTGATTGGCCTAGCTTCTCCAGTTGGAATAGGGTGGCGTGTCGCAATCTTGGCCCCAGATGACAAGTCGAAGTTGAAAAGATCAGCATACTCCTTCTTGAGTTGATCAACAACTACAGCACGACGATCATCTGATGGATCCAAAGAAGAAAAGGAAGAGCATGAAGGGAAAATGGTTGGAAATAAGGGTGAGACAAAAGTGATGGAAGCAGAGGTGGAAGCAGATGGACGAAGTGGAATAGAAGTAAGAGGAATGGAAGAAAGACGAGGGAGAGTCAAACAAGGGGGAGACTTTTCAAAGTCACACTTGGCATGATTGCGAGTTAACCAATCCATACCAAGAATAAGGTGAAAAGCTTGACTCGGCACCACCCGCAAAGATTGAAGCTCGAGCTCACAATCATCCACACGAACAACAATGTCCACTTCATCCCGCGAACAAGCATGAGTATGTCCGTTGCCGTACAGAATGAAGACTGGTTCTACCGCACGACGCAAATGAAGGCTGCAACGTGTAGCAACAGATTGAGAAACAGAGGACAAACTTGAACCTGTATCCACCAACACTGAAAGGAAAACAGGATGAGGTGTGCGATTGAAACGAGCTTGAAAAGTGAAAACCGGATGATTTGGTGCCGAGTGAACCCCTTGATGATACTCCCGAAAGAAAGATGGAGGGGTCACTAATTTATTCGCACGAGGACCCTCCTCTACTCGTGCGATTCGTCGTTTCCCGGAAGATCCACCGCATCACAACCTTCCACTGCAGCAGCACCAACCGGACGTTGTTGCCGCCATGGCCTCCATCCTGGAAATGGGGGACGCCAATCGGGAAACCGTTGACAGCGCCGATACGTGTGTCCAACCTCATCACATGCCCAACAACGAACTGCACGTCCACGTCCTCGTCCACGGGCCCCACCTTGTGCTGGTACACGAGCGGCAACAGCCTCAACCTCCATCGGAGCAGGTCCATCCCCAACATGGAGTGGAACAAGAGCACGTGAAGGCACAAGTGGGAGAGGTGACGACTCATATCGTTGTGCCAGCCTCAAAGCATCGTCAAGAGTCACTGGAGCTAGTGCATGCACAAGCCCCACAAGGTCTTGACGAAGTGCTGGCCACAACATACCTAACTTGATGCGTTCCGACATGTTAGGTTCTGCACGCAGCAAAAGGCTTCGAAAGCGAACACCAAACTGCATCACCGACTCAGATGGCTCCTGACGAATACGATGCAACTGCTGAAAAGCATCATCACAGTCGTCCGCATGCCCAAATGCACGTTTGAAGATCTCTGGAAGAATATTCCAATCCACGAGTTGCAACGTCCAGACCATTGTACCACTGCAACGCCGTCCCTTGAAGACAAGTAGGAAACTCGCGCAAACACTGAGCACCGTCCCACGAATGATATGTGGCAACCACAGTGAAGTGGTCAAACCAATGGTACACATCATCTCCAGGATTTCCGCGAAAGAAATCCGGTCGGACACGGGGGTTTGCAACATGCGTAGGAGGAGTACCCTGGCCTGTGAATGCTGCCATCAACTGAGAATGATTGTTCAATTGCACACGCATGGCATCCAACAACTGCATGAGTAACTGCTCCACAGACAAGGGATTTGTCTGTTGTGGATTCATGGATGAAGAAGAGACAAAATCCACAAGAAAGGAATAGATCTAGACAATGGAAAAGCTAGACCTAAGAAGACAGAGAAAAAAGACACAAATCCGAGCACTCCGTAGGGACAATTAGAGGTGCCCCTCACCTCCACCAATGTGAGAGCTCGGAATATAGAAATGTGTATATCCATTAGTTCAGAAACCCTAACTTATATACAAGAGCGAGTGGTCCAGATTGAATCCAATCCGACGGCTATCAAAATCCACTACGCTAATAATAATATGTGCACATGCAGCCGTACACGTGGATCTTACAGTAGCTACTTATATTGGTTTTAATCAAATGGTTTTAAATAAATACTTAAAATGTTGCCACACATAATTATTTCTTCAAAAGGATGTGAATGTTGACTTTAAAATGAATATATAATTTGACACAGTGAATTAACCTGAACATATTAGGAATATCTAATTCAATCTGATATAATTTCAAGAATCTCAATATAGATCATGTTCAGTATATATGTGAACATTCTATCATAGCATTTTATATGTAAAAATCATTAATTAGTGGACGCTGCTTATATAGATACATGTATACATTTGGTCTGTGTGGTATATATACATATATATGGAATATTAAAAGAATATCTTAAAAACATATATCTAAGCATGATGCAATGACATATAAAAATATATAATATATATCTTGTATATCCACATAGACACTTGCATAAACGTTAAAAACAGACATGGTATATTCATTTGACATGATTCATGATTCAAGAGCCATATACGTATATATACCACACACATCAAAACAGATACGTATATGCGTGTGCATGTGTACATAGACAAATCTCATGTGTACGTATGTTCTTAAAATACCGTATCCATTAAAATTCCAACTCTCCAGTTATATGAAATTAAAGTTTTAGTTTCTGATCTGAATTACTTAAATGATTTATGTAAATGATTCAACAATAACTAGTACCTTAGTATACGCCGTGATATTCATGGGATACTCTACAGAATATCCAAAGAATGTACACTTAACCTTTAGCAAAACTGTTGCGAACGTGTAAGCCGCCGGAATACCCTGCGAACACATTGGAGTTGGCTTTGGTGAGATATGCAAAGTTGGCTATGGGTGACAATGGTGCAACCTTCTCCCCTTTCTTCAGCATCTCCGTTATATCCATCCTTTGCAGTGTTAGTACGGCCTTTGTTTCTCTCCATACAAATGCTAACGTCCCTCCTTTTTCAATAAATAAAGCACCTGGTTTAGACCCCGGGTACCTTCATAAAGCATTAGTTAGAAATGCGCTAAGCAATCCAATAATGACTCCGCTATCTCTCTCTCTCTCACACGCGCGCGCGCGCACACACAATTGATGTCTGTATAAGAACTTATTATTGTTCTTTGATGCTTATGCTATAATCTGGGTATATATATTTAGTGTTTAGATATTCAGCGTATAAGAAAGTAGAGGATTACCTGAACCCATAGCCATTGGAAATCCCTTCTCCATGAAAACAGCCAACAATCTCCACACGAGAGCCATCCCTATTTGTCTCCCACGGAAAAGCTTCATGACAAAGCTCATCAACTCTTGCAGTAAACATTGCCGATCCATTTGGATGCAATACATAATGAGTACCTGAAGTAGGAAGTATTAATATTATAGTAATAGAGTACTTAATAAGTCGTAGGCCTAGAAATAACATGTACCTTCTAATATCTTTGTCGCAATAAGTAACCTTCCTTCTTCACTCTCATCATATGAAAGCAGCAGAAAGAATAAAGCTTTGCCAGGTTTATCCTCCGCTGGTTTCCCTGGAGGCCATCCAAAAGTCCCTCCCCACAATCCTATGAAAACTGCACTGAATTTGTGCATTCTAGGTATACATATAGATATACTATATACATAAATGGGTATACTACTACATTACAAATACTAAATATATAAGTATATATGCATCTATATGTTTATATGTACATTACACATATGTAAGAGATAAATGTATATACCAGCATATTCATATTCTATATAAATATACATGATATATTTATTTTATATTATTTGTTATATATAAAGTAAATATACCAGCATACTCTCGTCCGAGTTGAGGCTTCTGTTCGGGAAGTTTATATAGGGCAAACCGATTCTCACATATAATCGGCCAGGCCCTATACAAAGTGAGCTTCAGGGAGCTTGCCTGTAGCCTAAGCCCAACACCAATACTTCTTTCCAAATACTCGTCCAAATGCAACTTCCTGATGCAAAATTCGAAAGCGATTACCCTGTGTACACGCACGCTCGCGTACACACCACGAGAGAGAGAGTCCTGGAAAAGTTAGCGTACCTGTTGCACACCGTTGCCTTGTTGGAAGTACTCCGACCGTCCTTTGGGTTGTTAAGGCCTATTATTTGCTTCATCTTTGAACGGACGAAACTAGCAAAGTTCTTCTTCTTTGCTGCCTGACATACATCATATATATAATAAAACTCTAGACATGTATATAGCTGTCTCTGTTGCTATATACGATCCAGTCAGCCCGACACACACCTCTCTCTAATACAGTCCAATCAGCCAGACCCACCTCTCTCTCTCACATGCACGTATGGACACACACCAGATAGACATGGATGTACATTGTTAATGCTTACCTGTTGACAACCAGCAGTCAGTGAAGAATGCTCCGTTGTTGATGGTGCTCCACTGTAGTAAGTTTTGCATCAAGTGTAGGATGTTCTGATGTTGATGGTGTTCGAGAGTAGTAAGTTTTCATCAACTTTCCATGCAGAATATCCGAATTGACCACCCTGCTATATAACTGGGGATATTCTTCTGAGCCCGTACAGGGATCGCCATTTACGTACATCCAGAGAAGTAAAGCATGTTCTCGGACATAGCCTACACATGTATATATATTAAGTAAGTTTTGACATCAAAAAAGCAACTCATATGTATGTTGAAGTATTAACTGTATAGGTGGACAAGGTTGCGGTTCTACACGATGGAAGGATAGTCGAAGAAGGTTAGTTTAATATTTAGTTGTAAGTTAGCAAGTGATTAATTGTGTTCTTGATCAAAGGGCCTCATAACATGCTTATGGAGAAAGGAGGGCTTTACTCGCGGTTTATCACGTCACATATGTCCAAACCTATGAGGCAGCACTATAACGCTTAGTACGCTGTGTGTACATATGGAGCTAGTTCAAAACAGTTTTGACAGTTTTATCAGGTATTTATTTGTATTTGATTAACTTTATATAATTTTTTATGAATAATACCGCTTTGTACACTTATTTCCTTATTCAGGGTTTAGGTTTCTAACCTACATTTAACTTTAATATTTAAAAACAAATAAATACTGGACACATGAACCGTATATAGAAGAAGGCTTACCTTGAGCTCTTTGCGAGTAGCAGACTTGTTCTTGGAAAACAAAGGACCATGAGCCAGAGCTGGCACTTTAATACGAATATGCGACACGAGTAGCTCGAGTAGCCTTCTTCTGTCGCCAAAGCTAAGCCTTCCATATGAAATACCTGCATATAAATACAAGCAACCTCTCGGTTAATTACTGTTTACGTAAAACACAAAAAAAAAGATATATAGAATGTGTAGAGTACGAGAGTACCTGTATTAGGCATATGTCTGGAGAATTCCTCGCCGTCACTGCTGCTCTCACCAGCAGACTCTTGTCTGGTGAAGCCTGCAGCAAAGAAATAAACAATAAATAATATCCAGGCTCAGCAGCTAAATATAAAAGCAAAAGGTGCTAGTAATTACTGATTATGATAAGCTTTGAAATGCAACAGATTCAACATCTAGTATGACTGAACCAACAGGGTAACTAATAAACAGCACAAACTCTTTATAAAAAGTGGTAAAAACATGACCAAGTTTATTAAAACACGTTGTTTTGTATAATTAGATGGGCTAGGTAGACAATAACCAAGTTTTCTAATATGTAATGACTCCAGACATATGCGCACTCAATAGCTTACCGGATGCAAAACCAAGCGGACTGTCTGGACTGTTTGGAGAGGACTGGCCGAGAAAAGACTCTGCCTCAAGGAGGAGCACATTAGAATCTTCTCTAGCAGGCTCAAACCGTCCCGGATAGCAATAATCATCTCGGTCACGTCCGTGGAGAAAGAAAGCTAGTGATCCATCTGGAACACCTAGAATCTCAAACACGGGAGCCCACAAAAGCCCACAGTCCATTCCCCTTGGCCCAAGTTCCTGTGGGATTATCCGGCATCCGACCACAGAAAGAAAGCCCCATGTGACATACACCACGTTACCCAGTTCTGGATTCTGGTGAACCCAAATGCCCACTAATGGCCTGACAGAGTGGAGGAAACGAAACAGTGCCTTGTGTGACTGCATCCCGCTCCTCCACGAGGGCAGATCGACACAATGGTTGCTTATTAATGAGTTGCACTGGGGAAGCCAGAGCTTGTCCGAATTGCATATAGCTCGGAGTCTGCGGCATGTTGAGCCCAAATTGCAGAGGTCCCTATTTCCAATTCGGCTGGAGATTAGCCCAAATACATCTTCTGGGAGATCGGTTAGAAGTTCTTCCATAGTAATCACTATCTGTGAATGAAATAGTTGAACTAATCTAAACAGTGGAAACAGAGTTTAAGTGTTACTGACCTTGTTGGTACAGTGGTGTTTTGACCGCTGGTTGTCACTCTCTTCTAGCTGTTACTCAAATCTGTCTACATAAAACACAAAATAATCTGGATTATGAAATAAAAATACTCTCAACTAGCAGATATAGTGTAGATTCCTACCTTTCCGTACATGGAAATAAAGATAAAAAGAAATATCCCTATAGAGAGACACTGTTTAGAGGTAAAACTCTACGAACTCATAGACACAATCACTACACATAGGTTTATGTATCTCGAACGTATACACACGTACACAAGCATGCCCACAGGGTGGAACGGATGTAAAATTCAATACGTTTTATTGTTTATGATGCACCTCCATGTCTCTTTCTATGTAACATTTATGTATACATATTAAAAGTACCTACATTTTCTAAACCTATTGACAAGATTCTCCCTGAAACAATATCTATTTAACATCTGTTAATACAGAATGATATATAATGCATCCTAAAAATGAATTAATCAACAATAATAATAAAAAAACATGGGGACGATCTTGCTACTTTTTGGGGAATCACGCAAAGAGAGACGAATACCTTCTTTTCTGACTTTGTATCATTTGCAGTTTGTAAGTGCGCTCACCGGCCTTTCAACCACATAACCGCTGCTTCCTTTAGAAGCTTTCTCATCTGAACCTACGACAAGAAGTGTTCAGAAAGTTTTTTGAGAAAAAACAATACCGGCATTCAAGCTAACAAATAAAAATGAGATTTTTCTTATGCCAGGGAAACAGGAGAGAAAAATTGCCACAACAAGAACGTGATTTTTGTACATACCCGTTGAATAGAAAAACACCGCGCTTTCTCCTGCATAGATCTTCATAGACACCTCGTTTCTTTGAGCAAAGGTCAAAGAAACGATCTCGAGCACAGAAACCTGATCAAAGAAGAAAGCTTGGCAAACCAGATTTTCGCATATGAAAAGTAGATTTCTTGAGCAAACTCAAACAAGAAATCGAGATTTCAAGCGCCAGGAAGAAATCGATCGAAGAATCGACATTTTGTGTACAAAATCAATGAGCGTCCGTGAATTCAACCAAGAAATCGATCAGCGCCTATGAATCTAGCAAGAAATTTTCTGTACATCGCCTGTTCATCCAGCAAAACATCGATCAAAAAATGCAGCGCCGTGCCGTGAGAAATCACTCCAGTGAGGAAGAAGACGATAAATGAAATGACCTAAGAGCAATGCCAACGCAGAAAATGACGGAGAACAGAGAAAGTGGAAGAGCACCGAATATTCAAAATTGTTAGCTAGGGTTGCTTAGTCATGCATTTGTCCAGCTTTTGGAGTCATGCATTTGTCCACTCTCGTATGTGATATGTTTGGATCAAGACATATCATCATCCCACTTTCGAGTCTTGACAAGTTTCAACGACTGACTAATCAACATTATTAAATTAAATTATTATATCATTCCAACAATATATTTTATTCCTTTGGAAGTTGTAGTTTAATACAGCTATAACTTTTATAACATACCTTTTGTATATATAGTAAGAAGTTTTGAGTATTTGGTGACATACAACATACATAAAGATATACGTATGGTTTATATCAAAGTTTATCAATTATTAATCAAATTATTTAACTCCGTTTTTATTTTATTAATCAAGAACCATAATATATACCTGGTCCAGTGAACATTTGATGCAGATCTAAATGCCTGATAAGAACACACACATACATAAGAACAATATGGTATACGTATCATATACATATACAAACACAGTAATGGGTTAATGGCACAATTAAAGAGCAGTAAATAAGGAGTTAGTGGAAAATAATTAATATAATTAACAAGATTAAGAGAGATGGAGCAATTATGAAGATTCTCCGTAAGTGACAGGCATTTACTTGTGTGAGGATCACAAACACGAGAAAGCACGTACCAAAGAAATTAATATTATGTATAAAATATCAATATAAAATACGTTTATATATATAGGCTGTCACATACATACGGGTCTAGGAAAGTATACCTCACGTATTATTGCCACCATGCAAAAGCATGACGCTGCTCACCCTTTCACGAGAAAATGCCCTTTTGCCCTTGCCTGTATAAAAAACAGTGTTTCCGTGAGAATGATGCCTCCGTGAGAGAAAATAAAACATTATCATTTTGTATGGGAGCGTCTCTCCCACCATACGTGTCTGTGTGTGCGAGAGAGAAGCTCTTGTATGAGCATGCATATCTTAAGAGAGCATAATTACATCGACCGTTATATAAGAGCTTCTAGATACAATTTACACACACGCATACACACACATATAATATATATATATTTGGAGGTGTAATACAATGCATGCAAATGAATGTACTAAATGTAGGTACAATCACAATCTCACAAAAGTGAAAACCGATACTATTATGCGTGGAGCCACTTAATCAACATCAAAATAATCTAAAGCAAGAAAACCAACACTACAGAGTCTTTGAGACCGTAAGAGTCAATATTATCATTTTGTACGGAGTTAAGTTATCATTTCGTACACCTTTCTTACGTAAAATGTGCAAAGTATTAGTATAGTTACACTTACAATGCATTGTATGGAGTGAAACATTATAATTTAAGTAGTTGCGTTTACCAAGTTCTTAAAGTGCAATATATGCAATACATATATATAAACAATAATACACTAAAACCCCGCAATATGAGGCTACCCTGAATTATACGTAATAAACATTATTATATATAGTATACACTTCAATTGGATTACCTGGTTATGGTGCCTGCCTTCAATATGTAAAATAGGTTTTATTGCTTTTCCTGCTTGGTGGAGTATCACCTGCAGAAATATTGATTATATATGTATTAATATAAATACATATATACATATTATACTCTATATATAATGATATAATATGAAAAGTATAATAATGTATAGCACAAAGACATACCTCCAATTGAAGAGCTCGATCAACTACCGGCCTTGTTTCAATATGGCCAAAAGCTCGTCTGAAGTCTGTTTCACACTCACGACATTATGTTTGGAGCGTGGAATCTTCTGAGTTTCTGAAACCTTCACCAATCTGTAGAATAAATTATCTTACGCTGCTTGCGCGCACGCACACACAAAGACACACACACGCACACGCACACGCACGCACATCTTAATGTAAGAAATGCGCACCGATCACGGATATATTATTGTGTGTGTGTGTTCGATCGGAATAAACTGTATATATAAATGTTACAATCTTAAGTTACCTGTCTTGCATGGGAACACAACATCCAGCGTTCTTCTTGTGCTTCATAAGCCAAACAGGAAATCTAAGATTGTTATCAGTCTGCACTTCATTGTGTTACATAAAGAATACAAGTAATAATAATAAAGATTGACTTACACTATTGAACGACTGTCGTGTTCCTTGTAAAATAGATGAACTGCGGAACTGTTAGTAAGCCAGCAATCCAGAAAGAACTACTACAAACGTATATATATAATACAGTCATATACATTAGCATGGATACATAACATAGAATCCTTTACCAAGTAAGAGCTATTATTGTTGAGAATATGCCGGTAAGCTCCCATCTTCGCTGTTGATGCATTCTCGTCTGTATAAGGTCTCCAACACACAAGTAATCAGAGGCTTTGGAAAGGGCATCCATGATAAATGCATTATTCCGCTGCTTAGCAGGCTTGTAGTTGACGTAATTTTCCTAAACATATTGCATAAATAATATGTGAGAGAAGAATCTCTCTCTCTCTCTCTCTCTCTATATATATTATATATGTGTGTGTGTGTGTGTGTGTGTGTGTGTATGGTCTTACTTGAACAAGCAGGGAGACGAAGTCAACGTCTTGAAGGACTAGACTGGTACGAGTTTCTAAAGAGTAGTAGCTTCTGGTCCACACTTCAGCACATAAACTGCACAACAGTTAGATATAAATAATACTGACACGCAAATACATATTCATAGCTACACACACACATGCGTATAATTATATGCTTATCTGCAGGCTTAACTCATATGCAAGAAACATCAAACGCCGCAGTGGGCACAAATGTGCAATGCAAAGACACACACTTTATGTAAATAATACTTCAAGACAGCACATACACACCTTCTAATTGAAACAGACATGGCTCGAGTTACCTGTCAACTGTGGCGAAAGAATTCAAAACGATATCGCGTGCATCATGTGATCCATAAGCTCCCCCTTTAGCAGAAAGATACTGAAAGCTCATACCATAGAGACAAAATGGTTGGATAAAATAAACATAGTATGCAAATGTGTACATGTCAGGCACGTACGAGATAGAATAAACTCTTACCTGCAACTGATTCAGTACTTGCCGAACGTCACGCTGAGAACTGTCAATTAGCATTTCCAAAGTTGCCTGCAACTACCAAGTTTAACATAGATAACTGTGTATATGTTATTATATGTTGTGGTATATAGACGTGCAGACACATATTGTGCGTGTGTGGTAATTAATATAAGGTGTAATGTAGTTTACAGCAGTATGCATACCTTCTCTAAATGTATGTTCTCGCTTTCTTGAATACAAGTAAGCAGTTTTAATATCTGCAAAGCAACTTCCTAATTAGTTATGGCATTTCACACGCGCGCACGCACGCAAGCACCTCTGTTCGTTTGGGCTTCTGAAACTTGAGCTCCATAGTGAACTCCAGTATTTTACATAAGCTTTTGTGGTAGCGGTCGTTGCAAATTAAGATGACCGGAATGCTGCCCTTTTGCAAAAGGTCATAAAGCGCCTGAATGGTTTTTTCCTCCATACCATCCATTTCGTCTACGATAATAACAGTGTTCTTATGAAGCACCATACAAGAGCTTCCTATGGTCAGACTCTGGAGCTTGTTCAGCAAGCGACACTCTTTCACAACATTAGGGTGTATCTGCATATGATTTAATATATCAGTGTTTGTGTGTAACACACACACACACACACACTCTCAAGCAATCACACACACTAGAAATTGTCGTGAATTCAAGATCCATACTGACTGAGCAGCAGCAGTTTTTCCCACGCCCGAAGGTCCACTAATTAAAACCCCCTTTTAACATCTATATTTCCAGTGGTCTTCAACATTTTGCTTGTTTTCCATGTTTGCAACCAGGTATACAGACGTGTAACCTGTAAAACATTATATACTCAAATTTCTTTGCCTGTGTGTGTATGTTGTTCACTGTACATGTATATGTATCTATCTATACATACAACGTTTATATTTATAGACATATGTGTATGTATATATACATAGGTACAAATGTATGTAAGTAGATGATTGTCATAGATCAGTTTAAGCATAAAATACCAGATTTTGGTTGCCAATTATGTCGCTTCTCGTTTTTGGGCGGTATTTTTCGGCCCACAATGTAGACTCTCCTCGAATCCCTGATGAAAATCCTTCATTTTCTCGCTTCCCCTGCAGATCATTATGTGTAAATCTTTTCTGCCTCTTCGGCGGAGGATACAGTCGTGGCTCGAAACACAACTCAAAAATCACGGATGCACGTTTCCTGGAATGAGCAATTCCTAGCTGTATTTATTTGAATCTACCGATCCATACCTGACGCTCGCCATTTCGGTGCCCGGACTCTGATTCAAGGACTCCCGCTCCGCCAAGAACAAATTATAAGCCCTATCCCTGTTTTTAGGGTTGTTGAGCACATTTCGGATCAGGGACCGAGTTTGAGGCCGGAGTCCGAGCAATTCAAGTAAGGTACGTGAGTCGGTTATCAACAGGGACGAGTATATTATTTTGTATTGTTATGTATGAGATAAATCGCGAATACAAGCTACGTACTTGAGAATACATTGTTCTTATGTTTAAAGAATGTATAGATTCC
Organism: Selaginella tamariscina; assembly: GCA_003024785.1. NCBI lineage: Eukaryota > Viridiplantae > Streptophyta > Lycopodiopsida > Selaginellales > Selaginellaceae > Selaginella > Selaginella tamariscina. The sequence goes on along the minus strand of PUQB01000224.1, from coordinate 7,835 downwards.
ATGAGACAAGGCAGATATTGTTATATACCAAACGAACAAAAACATGTCGATGCTTTGACAAGAAAGTTCAACTAAAGGTACTTTGTTGGTCTCCTCTCTACACACACACACGCACATCAAAATGGTAAAAACTCTCTCTCTCTCCTTCTCTCTCTCTCACACACACACACACACACACACACACACACACACACACACAGGCACGCACACACACCCAAGATGGTGAAAATTTATCTGTTTTCTTGTTATTATATGTTACAACAGGGAATTTCTTCCACTGTCCATGCAGAAGCTGCAACTAATGGTCTGGATTTCCAGCAGAGTAGTAACTTATCTCTTCCATGCCGGATTTGAAACCCATCTTTGAACAGGCCAAGAAGGAACCTCGCCTGGCACATGTTGTAGGAGCTGAAAGGGACTAGATCGAACCCGACATCTCTAGCAACACTCGACCATCTGTTCCCCACATTCTCGTCAGGTACATATTCTATGTTGTTCACGACTTCTTCATTGTTGAGTAAAGCTTGACTAACTTGAGAAGTAACAACTGATTTTATCCTGGGGCCGAGAAAAACCCGCTCAACCAACGATACCATTGAACTCTCGAGCTCGAGTGTCTCTTCAAGCGAGTCAAAGAAGGATGAGTAGTGGTATAGAGCTTCCTGAAAGTGCCTTACAAACGTGGTTGACTCGTAGCTAAGTTGCTCTTCGACAATGGTTACCAGTTTTGGCCGAAACCTATGCATTGTCTGAAGAAAACTGCGAGCTTCTTGTTGTGTTCCATGTGATGAATGTGGAAGATGCAACATACAGTTGACTATGAGAGATTCATCTTTGAAGAGCTTAATTCTGGGAGATTGCTCGTTCTCGAGCTTCACTTGGTGAAAGGAGAATGGGATTTTGTGCTGTTGGGCATATTCGGACAGCATTTTGCCGGTCTCCTGTACTGTGGACAGGGATCCTCTGGTGCCTGGTCTGTACAGCGCCGTGATTCTCAAGCGAGGAGGCTCACTCTCTCTCATGCTGAGTGCTTGTATGAGTGACGACCACTGTACTCCGTCCCCAACGTCGTAGTCTACGATGTGGATTCTCTGCTCCATGTCGACTGCCTCGAGGATGCACTGGTTGGCAGTAAAATGCCCGAATTTTGCATAAGGACAGAGCTCGTGAAGAACCTGGAGGGCCCTCAGAGTGTCGAACTCTTGATACACAGCAGGCTTGTCTACGAGCTTGACGCCTTGTGACAGCTTACATTGTAGAGCTTCTGCAAAGTAGGCCGCAATCCTTTGCATGGTGGTTCCAGAGGCGGAGGAGAGCTGCTGTACACGCTCCAGAATGACATTTGCCAGGTCCTTGTCCCTCTCCCAATGGCTTCAGCCCCTCCAGCAACAAATGAACAAGTCGGACATTATTGAACTCTGCTGGATAGGTAGGTGCATAGCCCTCAGATACAAATGCTTTCAGTGGTGGACTCTGTACAGATGCTCCAGTGTTCAACTCGAATGAACTTTGAGACGGTGGGGTCGAACATGGAGTTGCTACAGAGGAGGGAGAATACTGGGGCATAATCGATACAAATGCTTCATCGCAAACAGTTGGATCCAGTGGGGTTAACTCATGGAGCATGGATTCTATCATGAGATTGAGGTCTTCATAAGAAGCAGAGGATTGGAGAGTTTCAGAACCGAATAGTTCTTCGCTCTCGAAAGAGGAGCTAGAGGAGGAAGATGTTATCCATGGTGTACTGCATTCTATGAACAGGTCATTCACTTGAGAAGCACCATAGCAGCGACCATAATCAAAGTCGAGATCCATGCTAACTTGAGATATCTCTAGCTACTCTATACCTCACACAAGAAGTACGTGTAGAAGAACACCAACAAATCGATTTCTTTCAGTGTCTGAGGAGATACAAGTGTATATATATTCTTCCATTGTCTGAGGAGTTGCAAGTGTATATATAATATGTCTCTATCAAGTAGGACATATAATATGTCGATACTTGACGTATGAATTTACAAGCTCTTCGGTGGGAGTTCCAAGTGTAGAGAAACAAAAGAGGTTTTACCGGTTTGTTTTCACCGCTGACTTGGAGTACTGTTCGCGACGGCAATGGAATATGCTGCAGGAGATATACTTTTAAATATTAATATAATGTGCTTTATTGTACATGCAGCCGAGGTCAAAGCATAGATTCATCTCTTAAGTAAGAATATCCTTCATATTCTTGGTATCTTTTGTGGATATTCTAAGATTGACTTTAACTAGAAATATCTGAATATGTGTATAGCGTGAAAGTTATTAATTAAGTTTTAATAAAACAAATCCATCTTAAGACCAGACTTGCCACCACTTCTTCGAATCCAGTTTCTTTTCTAGCTCTTTGGCTGCAGAAACGAAGGCCTGTGCACTTCTTTCCAGATCCTCAGTTCTCCTGTTTGTAGCCTGGTATTTCGCTTTAGTATTTATATAACTAATTAAGTATATTTTATTGCAAAAATGATGTATTAGTTGAAATTGGTGTTCCGCTTTAGTATATTTAGATATAACTATTAAGTATATTTTATTGTAAAACTGATGTATTAGTTGAAATTGTGATTTATAAAATGTTTCTGGATACCTCAAGTCTCTGTCCACGCTCAACTAGAGCATCCCTGGCTTGATGTGCTGCACTAGATTCCTGTAAATAAGAGGAATAATTCCCAAGAAAGGGTAAAGGGAGAAACTTACTGTTTCAATGACATATCCATATTCTCTTTTGATTGCATCAGGTGTTCGCACTGCTGGCGTAATAACAGGCTCTTCAACTACTGTCTTGGATCCTCTTCTTTCCTGTGTATACATATATACATATGTAATATATATAGAATAATTACAGCATACACGCACACGCACACCTTTGATCTTTTTGGAGAGCTTCTTCAACATTGGAGATGAACGAGAAGAAATCTGAGAACACAAAAGTGTTTAAGTTCCTTGCTTAGACAGGCGACGGAGATGACGGTGTGAAGCACTAAAACGAGGGAATATACTTAAAAAAATATAGGAAAATTAAAATGTACCCTGTCACATGTGCCTGCACGTTAAATATGAATGCACATGATCAGCGTTTCAAATACAAGTAACAAACTTATATATAATGCATACATTCCAGGACACTTGTGAGGAACTTATTGGTTTTTGAATCCATCAGGTTGATTAATCACCAATGTTGACCATTTATAGAGAGAGAACGTGAGAGAATATATATATAAAATCCTATTATTAAAATGTACCTTACAACCTCTGATTTTTATTAAATATGAATTGTTTATTGTTAAACTGAATCAATGAAAAATTAAATTTAAAATGATAATCTTCATTGAGAATAAACCAGTTCAGGGTTGGAATAGCTGGTTTAACAAGCAAGAAACATTCAGACGTTTGTAAACACATGCTGAGAATATTCTTTATATTTTAATAGTGTGTGTCCTTGTGTCTCTCTGGTGAATGCCTCATCAACTACCGTCTTAAATCTTATTTGACTAGCATTCTAAATCACCCATCCTAAATTGCGTCGTCAACAACCATCCTAAATTTTACTAAATCTTAAACCCTTGTCGGACGATTTTTAAACTGTTTAAGAGTTTGGACGCAACAATAACTTGAGAGATAAAGAAATCATGTAAAGTAATTTAAAAAAAGTTATCACATACACACAATAACTTCAAAAGAAAGAAGAGTTAAGTTACACACACATAATAACTTATAGAGAGATTACATATTATGTATAAGTTGTAGGACTCTTTCTCACTTTAACTTTATCTTTAGAGTTCTTTAAATTCTCTTTATGATAAACTTTTTTAGAGCATGACATAATAATAACTTGACAAAAAAAACATACATAATAATTTGAAAAAATTAAAAGAAAAGCTATCACATATACATAATAACTTGACACAATGAGAGTATAAAGATTTTATATGTTATCGCGTACACAAATAACTTAAAAGATAAATAAAGAGTTAAGTTATCGTACACCATTATAATTTAAAGTGAAATTTAATATATTATCACGTACACACACTAGCTTTAAATCGTAGGACTCTTTATTGCCCTATATCTTAAATCCCCATTTGATATTATTCTAAACTAAAAAGATAAAGAAATTATACATAAATAATAAAAAAATTAAGAAAAAAGTTATCACATACACATTGTAATAATTTTTATTATGAATCTTCTTTATTTTAAATGTTGATTATTATTATATTGATAACTTTAGGTATTAAGGAAATAAGCTTGCTTAATGCATTCGAGTATTTAATGATGGTATGGTTAAGTGTTATTAGGTACTTATAAGAAACTTTAAACGAAGTTAACACTTTTTATTTAAAAAACTCTCCTTAGTTTTTTGTCCCTGTTAGGTTTCATAATTAATTCCAACATAATTAAGATTGACCTAATCCTAGATTTAGGATTTAGGGTTGAATGATTATTAAGGTTAAACTCATAAAGTATATTCTTGTTAGGAATGATCATTTTATAAAACAAGAAAACAAGAAGGAAAAGCCTTTGTCATATAATTAAGGAGGATATGTAATAAAAAATTTGAAGTTCATAACTGAAATTATTATTTTTTATCAGTGCAAGTTCTAATTTGTATTGTTAAGACATAGCCCTTTATTGTGATGTCCTAAGTTCCAAGCAATAAAGGTATGTTTCACCTTTGGGTAGCTTATCCTTAACATTGGTAAATTCATGATTAAAAGGTTTTGTTAAAGTGTATGTTTTAAGAGTTAAAAGTTAAGGTATGTTTTTAGTCTTCTTTTCCACATCAAACTAGGAGTAGCACTTACATTTAAGTAAGGCACATCCGGGTCTTTGTTTAATTGTGGCTTAAGACCAAATTCCTAAGGGTTCATATGGATTTAGAGTTGGTAATTGTAAGTCATGTTTGTGACACTAAATGGAATTCTTGAATTTAAAGGTTATGGCAAGATATATGGAGATGTGACACTAAATTAAATGACACACAGTATAAAACTCAAAACACTTTGGGGTGGACTTAACACTGAGAGGTTGAATACTCTAGTAAGAAGGCACATGATGTTTGTGCTCACATTAGGTAAGTACCAACCCTATGACTAAAGTATACTCAAATTCTTAAGGGTTAATTATGGGTTAGGGTCCCCTTGTCGTACTAAAGGGGTTATACTCTTGGATAAGGGTGAGGGTCATTCATGATGCCTTAACTATGTTATAGGGATATGTGTAAGGCATATCTCTTCATAGGACATGAAAATGTACTTAGATTATCCTTTAAGGTTCAAAGAATAATAATTTTAAAGAACAATAGGTTTAATACATATTTAAGCATTAGAATCAAACTCTTGGGGTCGTCTTAAAAGATTTAGCGTTGTTCCCACGAAGTGTTAATGCTGAATAATTACTTAATAGTCACATGTTATCACATGTTGACCTTTCGAATTAAAACTTTAACACGCATAGTAATTGATATAATAAGAGAGACAGAGATTTCATATATTATCACATAGAGAAAGAAAGAATTAAATTATCATACAATTTAAAAGAAGATTTTATGTATTATCACATATAATTAACTTTTAAGTTATAAGACTCTTTTTATTATTACCACTTTAAATCTTAAACCCCTTATTTAGGGTTCTAATGTAATAATAACTTGAGAGAGAAAAATAGTATACATAATAATTTAAGAGAGTTAAGAATGTTATTGTATACACAAATAATTTAAAAAAGAAAAAATAATTAATTTATTATTACCACTTTAAATCTTAAACCCCTTATTTAGGGTTCTAATGTAATAATAACTTGAGAGAGAAAAATAGTATACATAATAATTTAAGAGAGTTAAGAATGTTATTGTATACACATAATAACTTAAAAAGAAAAAAATAATTAATTTATTATTACCACTTTAAATCTTAAACCCCTTATTTAGGGTTCTAATGTAATAATAACTTGAGAGAGAAAAATAGTATACATAATAAGAGAGTTAAGAATGTTATTGTATACACATAATAACTTAAAAAAGAAAAAAATAATTAATTTATCACACACTCAATAACTTAAAAGAGAGATTTTATGTGTTATTATATACACACACTAATTTAAATTATAAGACTTTTTAAATATATTAAAGTATAAGTATTATAGTATTAAAGAGAGAAAGAGAGTTAATTATTACATACATAAAGAGAAATAAAATCATTACAATAACTTGAAAGAAGTTAATTTGAAAAAAATCATATAAAATAACTTAAGTTACTAAATTAATGATAACAATTAACTTAAAGATTCAACTTAAAGAAAACTTACTAAATTAAAGATAATAATTAAATTAAAAATTTAATTTAAAAATAAATTTATTAAGTTAAGAATAAGAAATAAATTTATTTTATGGGTATATTAATGTGGTATTCATGCCCCATCAACAAACATTCAACCGTGGTACTGAATTTAAAGGTCCAATTTAAACTCACAATGTTAAATATAACAATTGAGTTAAAGATTTAATTTAAGAGGTTAAGAATCCATTAATTAATAAACTGTTATTAAATAATCAAACTTCAGTAAGCATATTCATTGAAATACTAAGGGATATTCTGGGGATATTTTAATGAATGGGGAGTGTTTAGGGTTATTTTGTTCGATGGATGTTCTTGTGTTATGGGGTAAGAGCATTAGTTATGGGAAGCACCGGGGTCGGCGATGTCGACACTAAGGTTCTCGCGGCAGGACGCGCGGCTTGCTATAAGGTACACATTCCCATCAATTAGAGGTTCAGGTCTGTGCGCATACACACACAGACGAATTTAATTTTCGTAATTTACAATCTCTTGTTTATATAGTTGCATTGTGCGCGTGTGTGTACGATGCTTTGTCATAAAACTAGTTTGTAGTTGTGTGGCAAACAATATGTGTGTGTGTGTGTTTGTGTGTGGAGATGTATAGTAGATGTTTCATGGGTAGTTTGCTTTGTCCATCATCGAAGTCATGTCTTCACTGTTAAAGAAGCAGAGTGTATATGTGTCTCTTTTTTCGTCTGTATATGTATGTCTTTTTTATCCATATACTCACAAAGAAAATAGTTCTATTACTGTCAATAACACCCTTAAAATATGTGCTATACCTATCGATATACTATTCGCATATGTCTCTCAACTTGTATGGCAAATAATATATCTGTTTTTCTTTTTTTTTGTCTGTGTGTATGTGTATGTGTACACACACACACATACATGCAATAATAATGTATGAACATACTGTACCTCTTGCAGTTGTGTGTCAAACGATATATATATTGTGTATATTTGGTTTGTTCGTTTTTGTCACTATATATAACTAGCTTTGTATATGTGCGAGTTTCTATATATGCACAGATTACGCGCGCGCGCAACACACACACATTGCCTGTTTTGAAGTCGTAGTACGAGGTATCATAATCCTCTTTTGTGGGTAGGCACGGGATGCGTTCTTTCAGTGCATAGAGAAAGGGGCCGACTACAGAAATTGGGACAGTCGGATTGCTCTATCCGTCCGACTGCAAGTATGCCAGAGCTCAGTTTGAGAAGATGTGCAGGTCAACTTGGGTATGTATAGTATATATGTATATATATTGTATGTTTCGTACATGTATATGTTATGTGTCTATACGTAGGCACTATCGCACATCCTGTTCTTTTTATGATACACATACATATTTCCGGATACGTTTGCACACAGACACAGACACATCCCCACACACACAGTCCTCTCTCACAGACAGAGGAGAGAGATTAGAACGAGATGTATAACTAAAGGAGTTACTGATA